>SKCR01050190.1:0-39267 GCA_019454045.1 Zanthoxylum bungeanum | reverse complement strand
CGTATGAAGTTGCGTTTGACTCCTGAGATACGCTTTATCGAAGATGAATCTTTAGAAAGAGGAAGCAGGGTGAGAACTTATTATGTGTTGCTTTCCCTTCCACATTTATGGTTCTTCCTTAGCGTGCTTGTAGAATTGGATCATTGATATGATCCACAAATCTCTTTCGCGTTTATGGTTCCTTTTATGTGATTGGTTTACATTAAAATGATTCTTATAGTTAAACCAAAATTTATCTAAAGTCCATATTTGTGCATAAAGGATAAAATGGGTGTTCTCATTTTCTGTTTACAGATTCAATGTATCAGTACAGAGATTGGCACTTCTAGGATCATATCTAGTAGTGAAAATGATTGTTACGTTCCCAACTCCCAAGTTTATGTTTTCTATGAACACTGCATCTTTCTTAAGAATGTTGCCAATATAGCATTGGTCTTAATCTCTTTGGACTATCAGTTCAGGCAGTATCCTTGATGAGATGGTCATGTTTGCTGCTTGCAAGATTTCTAGTGCCTGACACACCTTTTAGATCTTTTAGGGTCCTTGTAAATAATTTTTGCCCTCCCAATATATACCACCTCATCGAGCTGTTATAATACATTCAACACTATCAAGATTTGGTGCTTTCTCCAGATAAACTTGTGAATACATTTTTTTTTTATATGATCCTAATTTGGTTATGTAGGGATGTCTAGTTGATGTTTGATTCTTGCCCCACATTTGGTTTTTGTATTTTATGCATTAATTCTAGAATTTGGACAAGAGATTCGACTGTGTACACTGCATAAGCAGCCTTCGGATATTTGGAACTTTTCTTTTGGTCGGGATAATGGAATTCATGCTAAAGAGATGGAATTTGTTTTTGCACTATGAATGCATTGCTTTTGAATTATGAACGATAAACATATTTCATTTTTCTCTATACATAACAATCTTGCATTAGTTCAGCTATTTTTTTGAAAGAATAAACAGTTACAGCTGGCCATTTGTGCTCGTAGTTGATTGATTTATTGCTTTTTTAACTGTTTCAGGTAATTCAAATATTAGATAGAATAAAGGCTGAAAAAGAGACTACAACAAGTGAAAACGAAGAACAATTTGAATCACCTGATTTACCTGAAGATGAGAGAGATTGGGAGGGTGATGATCCTGATGAAGACATCATATATGTGAAGTAACCAGCTATCTATTTTCTCAGGTTTTCAGTTGTTCCACTTGCAGCACATCCTTCCTTGTCGCAGGTTAGTTACATCCTCACTTATCATTCTTGAATGTTTTGTGATTAGTTAAGCTGTTTGGTCACTGGTTTTCTTTTAGTGCACGACAAATTTACTTATTTGTGCCTCCAGTAATTTGATTGGTGTATAGGTACTGATTCACCTCTAATTCCACTGCTGCAGTAAACATCGAACTTTATTTTTTTTTTTGTGGACAGCTTCTTCATCCTTAACATAATCACCTTCATTTCCTTTAAAAAGATTGAACCAAAACTCATGACAAAGTCGAATGTTGAGCATGTAGATTGTCCCGTGACTGGTATAGTATATATGTACTTGGAATACTTTGGTTCTTGCTTGTAGCTTAAATGAAACTTGATAATATATGCAGGGTGGAAATATTGGTTGTATTGCCAAACATGGACAGAAGCAAAGCTTGCGTGGGCATCATTTTTTGAACCACTCACCATTTCATGTCATCCAAAATACTAAAGTTCAGTTAGCTGCTATTGTTGACTTTCTTAATCTGATTTTCGGTCAACTCCATTCACCTACATGTGATTCCGTCACTGTTCTTAATAACTAGTATAACGAATCTGCTTTAAACGAATTAACATGCGAAGCAGAGATTAATATGAACAACAATTTCGTGCTGCTTTTTCTATAAATGAATCAAAAATGTTATTGGAATTGAGGCTTAAATATAATGGAGATTTTATTATTCTGATCCGGGGAAGGATATGGAATCATTCAGCCAGAGAAAAAAGACACATAAAAGTTCAAATCCACAGTTATGGCCATAACCGATCAAGTGAAATTTCTCAGAGAATTAACTCAATAAAAATTTCAAAGGTACAGGGCATAGACCAAGGTATGCAAAAGCCATTCGCCAAAGATGAAATTGCTAATTTCATTAATAATTATTCATATATTCAACTCAACTCAAATGTGCACTCAACTTGAAACAGATTCCATCATCTTCAATGATGACCCTTTGCTTCAGCTTTCTTGAGAGACTTGGCTTTTGACTGAGGCCAAAAAAATAAAAATCAGTTAAGCATTTTCAAAGGCAAATGATCATCCATTTGTGTATACGCAGGGAAAATTAGAACACAGCTAGAATAGCACATCCTCAGCAAGAACAACACAGAAACCATCATCTTTAAAGCTCAATAATCATTATGAACTAGACTACCCTCTCGACTTCACATTTCCCTCATTCATTGAACTTTCCCAATTACAAGCTGAGTCTAAATCTTCATCCCATTAAACCTCACATCTTCTAAATAACAAAATAGCATGGAGTAACTTTAAGTAAAGATATAAACATTAAGCGCACTCGATTTGCCTCTGTAAAAAATTCCAAAAACTCACGAGAACAAAAAAACTTATTTTTATTAATTTCACATTTCAGACTGGCTTTAATATTTTATCAGAGAGACGATTTTTAAACAATGAACCAAACACATGCTTTTAAAGACTTTTACAGCCTCATTTTTCAAAACAAAGAAATAATTGGTATAGTAAATTAGATAGGACCTTAATTTTTGCAGTAAGATAAGCTAATACTAAAAACGAAAAAAATGCACTGTAATGTGAGTTTGGGCAGCACCAATGAAGAAGCTGACTCCCATTTGATGGAAACAACAAATTTTAGAAATAAAGCACAGTAAATTCAAATCAAATTATTAACATTAGCCAAATACACAGCAAGCAACTACATCTAATCCAAATACTAAACAAAACAAAACTAATATAAAAAAAAAAAATGCCCATGGGTCATTAAACCCTAACATTTTTAGTAACAATGAAGCAAAGGGTAATGGTACCTTGAGGTATTTGAGTTTAATGTTCCCATAAACGAGCCCAAACGAAAAAGCCGAAACCCGAGCGACCTATTATTATTATTATTCAAAACCCCAGATCACAAAATCAGAAATCTTTCAATGACAATTGACAAAAGCTTCATTGTATTTAAAACAAAAAGAAACTCTAAAAAAACTTATATGGAATAAAAAGAAGATGAAAATGAAATTACCAATGCGAGGGTGCTGGTGCCGGAGTAGGGACCAGGAGGCGGCGCCATCGGATGCTTTGTCTGAATGCGTTTGCCTGTGGAAGATGAAGATGAAGATGAAGTGCGAGTCTGCAAATACACACAATTTTACTAGCCCTATAATTGAAGATATTGGGGGACTCGTTTCCTTTAACGGGGAAATAATATTTTGCTCCCTAAATTTTAGAAAATTACAGTTAATGATTTCATTTTTCAAGTTTTCTAATCCAATTCCCCTTTTTTTTTTTTTGTAGATTCTCTTCAAAATTCGTTAACAAAGTCAATGATTTAATGAGTATTGAATGAATAGGATACCAAATCTCTCCATCATGCGTGTGAATAGTTCAAATTCTATATCATTATTTTTATACATATATAAAAATTCAGTAACTTTTTTCAATTTTCTTTTATTTAAAACATACAAATTCTATTTAAAATTAGATTCATTTTCAAATCTTTTATTATTATAAGAAAATATTATTGTCAAAAGCTGATCCCCAATAGTTACATTTAAAGGGTCAGTTATTAAAATCTTTTTAGCAGAAATTATAAATTTAGAGTTCGAATCACGCTTACAACAATAAGAAGATAATTATATTGTCATCAGATTAAATTTATTACTTCTAAAGATAATCCAAGTTAAATTAATTAGCACCTAATAATCTATATAATTTAATAGTATTACAATAAAAATACATATTATAATTTTATAAGAACTCTATTATAATAAGAAAACATATTATATTATCTTATTAAAATAAGAAATACTATTAAATTATAAAATTAAATTAATAAATCTAAAAATAAGAACATTATTATAGCAAGAAAACATATTATATTTAATAGAAATACTTATAAAATTAAATTAATAAATCTATTAAATAAAAAAACCATTACAATAAAGTACATATTATAATTTTATAATAACGTTATTATAATAAAAAATATATATTATATTATCGTATTAAAATAAGAAATATTATTAAATTATAAAAAGTTAAATATTTTTAAGTCTCCCACATCATGCTGCATGCCGACTCATTATTAAATTATAAAATTAAATAAGTTAATCATATTGAAATTCATCATTGATACACTCACAAAATGGTTCTTTATTCTCAAGTATAAGAGTATCGAAGTAATAAAATAACTCGGTGAGTCCGAGGTCGATCCACATTGAATAGATTTAATAGGATAAAATAATAATTCAACTAATAAAATAAAACAATAAAATAAAATACTAGGGGTTAGATGATCCACTCTTAATATTTCAAATATAAATAATTTATATTTTTTATAAAATATAAATTATAACTATTTCCCAATCAATTTATTTCATGATTATCATGTATTAATTATTTCAACAAATATAATTCGTCCTATCGATAATTAATCATGTTAATGTACTAAATATGCCAAAACATGTAGAACTGTATTGTCTATAACTAATCCAAATTTGTAATAGTCAACTCTCATATTTATGATATTCAAGTATTATTTGTGTCAATATGGGACTGTTTATAGATAGTCAAGAGTCCTCAATAAACTGGGAAGAGTACGAATTTTATTTGGGAAATTATCACAATTTATAAAATATAATAAAAATTAAAATCACTCATATTTTCATATCAAGAGCTTCACCCTTTACCCCAACATGATACAAATTAGCAAAACAAAATATAAATAAAAACACACATAATTTTATTAATAAAAAAAATACAAAAGGAAAAATAAAATAAAACATACATGATACTTACCCCCCAAATCCCTCGAGAGGAGAAAATGAAATAAAATATTTAGATCAGAGGGGAACTCCCTTCTCTTCCCCCTCCCTCAGCTAGGTGCCAAGCACCCCATTTTTGTATGAGGTGTCTTGGTAATATTTGCAAAGCAATAATAATATATAACATATATATATATATATATATATATATATATATATATATAAAATATTGGTGAGACCTCCAAAATATATAATAATAATAATAATAATAATAATAATAATAATAATAATACAATACATGTGTAGCTAAATACATTATAAGTTTATTTTGTTGTCAATCTAAACACGGTGAATATTTTCCAAGTCCGATTTGAATTTAGTTATCATGCTCTTTTGGTTTTCTAGGTCCTGAAATTCATATTTCATATTCAATTTCTTGTTGAGCTTTCAAAACAGTATTTTGCATACAAATAAATAAATATTACAATAAAAATATATAGAACATAAATTTAATTGTTATTTATAAATGTGCTAAATTAAAGGGATTAATGAAACTATAAATGTAAAATGATTAATTTTTCTTTTAATAAATGTAACTTTTTAGTGTTCATCACTTATCGCGCCACGTGGCAGCTTCATATTAAAGTTATAAAATTAAATTAATAAATATATTACAATTAAAATATATATTATAATTTTATAGGAATTCTATTATAACAAGAAAATATTTTATAGTATCCAATTAAAATAAGAAATACTATTAAATTATAAAATTAAAATAATAAATCCATTAAATAAAAAAAAAACATATTACAATAAAAATACAAAAGAACTATATTATAATAAGAAAACATATTATATAATCTTATTAAAATATAAAATACTATGAAATTATACAATTAAACTAATAAATCTAAAATCCACTGTAACGAGACAAACTTACAGTGATGGTATAAGACCTATGGCAACAACTTCGTCGACTCTAATACCTCTAGACTGTAACAACCTGAAGAACTCATTTAGTTCGCACTCAGCGGCCTTCTCTAGAACCTCTGAAGTCTCTGAGTGGATCAACCCTGTGAACACGCAACGTTGGAACTCCGACTACAAATCTTCCTACTTGAGAACTCTGAAGACTTAGGAAATTGGGTTAGGGTTGTGTTTCTGTGTTGATGGCCAATCTAGGATCAATATCATTAAGACAAAGAAGACAAGGTAATCAAGAAAGTCTTCAAGGTGAAAAACAAGCAGGTTGAAAACTAACAAGGTTGAGGCTCAGAATAATGTGTTTCCAACCATTGATAAAATGGTTATATGTTTGTTTATATATGTAGGGTAAAGGTTGGCTATTCCTTTTACAAAACTGGCTCAAAAACATGTCCAAAATAACCCATTCCCGTAATCTCGTTCAAACGCTCATCAAATGCAAGATAAACATGCACGGTTCCGCAAACTCGTTCGAATGCTGAATCGAACACACCTCGAACGCAAACACACATGAATGTTTCGTTCGTACATGAGATAAACGCACTATACATGAGAACCTACTTCCAAGTTTTGTTTGAACCCAACATGAACGTGACACAAACGCCACTCGTTCGAATGCGACCAAGAACACAACACTAACTTATATATGATATCTTCATGTACAGTCGGCCAAGTTCGAGATCTTCAAGACTCGTTACAACTCAATTGAACTTGTTTTGTTACGAACATTGCCAACAAAAATGGAACTAACAATCTTCCTCTTTGGCATTCGTGATAAAACTACTACCTAATATAAAAACTACGGTAAAACCCAAAAGAAAAATAGCCAACTACCAACCATCAAGACAATGATCTATTATAATATGACTCGATCTAATACCTAACCAAGTAGTCTTGAAATCGATGCCACCATAGCCAATAATATGCTCATCTAAAACATCAACAAACAACAATATACCGTGAAAAACACATGGAATATAAAGAGTAGATAAAACTGAAATAATAATCTCATGCATGTAAAGGTAGATATCATACTCCCCCTTAGATATTCTACTCCCCCTTAGTTCTACGCAAAAGTTAGATATTGGAATTCTACTTTATTTTTTATTACGAAATGACAATGGGTAAAAATAACATGTTAAAAAGCACATGCAAGAGACTTTACTCCCTCTCACGAATAATTCTACTCAGTTAGAAAAAAACACATGCGAAGTAAAAACTTAAAAATATGTGATGACATGAAGCACACACAAGCACACAATGAAAAAAATATCAAAAAACGACTCATAACAGCACTTCAAGCAAGTACAACGATACCCAATTAGTATTCAGCTGTTTATGACATGAAATAATATGCACCACTTTTGGTCATGCTACATAATACATGCATGCATATGAAATAAACACCAAAGCATAATCAGCACGTGTGTGAAAAAATAAGTGGGTAACGAGTCAATGCTTAAAACCTTATTTTATGAGCGGGACTGTAGGAGCGAAGCAGGGTTTACCACTATGCCTATGATGCTCGGCGACCACGACACTGTTGGGCTCGCAACCCGTAGAGAGTACGGAGTAGCCCGCATGGGACTAAACCGGAGAATAAAGGAGTCGCCACCTAGTGTGAACTGGGAAAAGATTTAAGGCTGTACTCACCCCTCGCAAGGGAAGACTTCAAACCATTGGGTTCAGAATGGTCCCTTACTTATGCCAGTATAATGGACGGGTTCACACAATGGTATAACCAAGTCTTATGTAGTTCATGCAAGGTAATTCAAATAAACACAGATTTGCACACCCATAAATATTAATAATCACAATAACATAGTTCCAAAAGCTTATTAAATAAGAAATACGAGATGCGATAACAAAAATCATAATAAATAATCAAAAGCAGGAAAAACATCAATAAATAAATGGCAAACAAAAAGGGGGGTTAATCACGCATATATGAGTATTTCCCGAGTGGCACGTGGAGTTGTATCCCAAGTACAAACCGCACTACCATCCATTCGGATTCGGCTACGGAATTTACGTCTGGGTTTTCATCCGATATACCTCAAGGGATAATAACATGCATACTCATCAATGTAATGTAAATGGACATAAAAAAAATATAACCATGCATATGCGGATAATCACCAACATGAACAAATAAAATAAAAGGCAAAATAATAAAATAACGATAAATAGACAAAAAGATAAATAACAAAACAAATGCGAAATAATAAAATAACGATAAAGGTGAATAAAATAAATAACAAAATATCGAAAAAGAAATAAAATGTGACCAGACATTTGGCCTTCTTTAATGTAGGACTTCGCATACCCGGCTGGACGTATTTCACGTCCAGCCAGGCATGCAGCGTCCAGAACTATGAAAATAAATGTGGTAAGGGTGCCCTCAGGTCTTACCTTTTAAGTTGCTTTCTCGGAAGTGCGTTAGGCCGTCGCCGGAAGGATCGCTGGTTCGATGTTTCTGCTTATTATTTTGCTGTTTTTTTATTGATGTTTTGCTATTTTTGGTCGCTGTTTTATGGTTGCTATTTTACTGTTTTCTGGTTGCTGTTTTTTGGTTATTTTTGGCTGCTATTTTGGTTGTTTTGGCTGCTGTTTTTGGTTGTTTTGACTGGTGTTTTTGGTTGTTTTCTGGCAGCTATTTTTTGTTATTTTGGCTGCTGTTTTTGGTGATTTTGGCTGCTGTTTTGGTTGTTTTGGCTGCATTTTTTGGTTATTTTTGGGCTGCTGCTTTTGATTGTTTTTGCTGGTTGTTTTTGCGGTTTTTTGATTGTTTTTGCTGGTTATTTTTACGGTTTTTTTGGTTGTATTTGCTGGCTGTTTTTTGTGATTTTTTGGTTGTTTTTTGCTGGCTATTTTTTGTTATTTTTGGCACTGTTTTTCTGATTGTTTTTAGTTGTTTTTGGCACTATTTTTCTGGTTATTTTTCAGTAATTCTGGGTTTGGTGGCTCACTAGTTTCGGTTGGCTAGGTTGTTATTGTTTCGGTTTTTTGCTTCAAGTTTCGGTGATGGCTGGGTTGTGGTTGTTTTGGTCTTTTTGCTTCAAGTTTCGGTGATGGTCTCCCTAGGGTTTTTTTTGTGGTGTTCACGCTCAAGCCTCTAAGGTTTTTGTTTGTTTGTTTTTTGTTTGTAGCCGATCAAAGAAGAAGAGAAAATCCCTAGGGTTGCTGTACAAAGTGAAGAATAGAGCCACCATTGATGATGAAAAAGTGTCCCTTTTATAATGTTTTGAAAGGATCTCCAAATAAGGAAATAAATTTGGGGAATATCTTACCAAAATTATTTTTGGAATACAATCTCATAAATTTGGTGATGGAGATCTCAAATCTTGTTAATTGGTAAGGATGGGATTTCAAATCTTGTTAAATTGGAAAGTGGTTTGAAGGGATTTTAGCATGTGGATTGTATGGGGTTTTTTTTTTTTTTTTGGCGTACATGGTGTCTTTTTTGGGCTACATGGGCCGATTCATGGGTTGCAGGGTGGATGAGCTGAATGGGTTGCAGGGGCCGATTCATGAGTTGTAGGGGTTTTGGGCCGAGGTTAAGGTATGAAGCAGAAACTGACTGAGCGAATCTGAGGCTGGCTAGTGAGTCTGAATCCGATGAGGTGCTAATTTTGAAGATTTTCCTTCCTTCTAGCATTCACTTTTCACAACTTTCGTAACTTTTCAGGTAGTGCCTCCATACGAGGCTCATCATCGGGCTCATGTAAAAATACAGTGTCTACAGTCGCCCCCACTTTAATGGGGCTTGTGCAGTGTGTGACAGTGACAACCCTATCAAAGTCATGCATGTATTTTTACTTACCTGGTTCATCGGCCGTTGTCGGACTTACTTGTTATTTCACTACTTTTGCGAGATGTTTTGATCTCTGGGATTTATTCCCGAGTTAAGTTGATGGCGAGGTGTTTCGAACCCTGGGCTTCATTCCCGAACCATGCTGGGTGTGAGATGCTTCGATCTCAGGGATTTATTCCCGAACTGTACTGAGTTGATGGGAAGGTGCTTCGACCCTTAGGCTTCATTCCCGAACCATGTTGGGTGTGAGATACATCAATATCTGGGCTTTATTCCTGAACTGAGTTGAGTTGATGGCGAGGTGTTTTGACCCATAGGCTTCGTTCCTGAACTGAGTTGAGTTGATGGCGAGGAGCTTCGACCCATGGGCTTCATTCCCGAACTTAGTTGAGTTGATGGCGAGGTGCTTCGATCACTGGGCTTCATTCTTGAACCATGATGGGTGTGAGATGCTTCGATCTCTGGGATTTATTCCCGAACTGAGTTGAGTTGATGGCGAGGTGTTTCGACTCCTAGGCTTCATTCCCGAACCATGTTGGGTGTGAGATGCTTCGATCTCTAGGATTTATTCCTGAATTGTGCTGAGTTGATGGCAAGGTGCTTCAACCCCTAGGCTTCATTCCCGAACCATGATGGGTCTAAGATGCTTCGATCTCTGGACTTCATTCCCGAACTGAGTTGAGTTGATGGCGAGGTGCTTCAACCCTTGGGCTTCATTCCCAAACCATGCTGCATGTGAGATGCTTCGATCTCTGGGATTTATTCCCGAACTGTGATGAGTTGATGGCGAGGTGCTTTGACCCATTGGCTTCATTCCCGAACCAAGCTGGGTGTGAGATGCTTCGATCTCTGGGCTTCATTCCCGAACTGAGTTGAGTTTATGGAAAGGTGCTTCGACCCCTGAGCTTCATTCCCGAACCATGTTGGGTCTGAGATGCTTCGATCTCTAGGCTTCATTCCCGAACTGAGTTGAGTTGATGGCGAGGTGCTTCGACCATTGGGCTTCATTCCTGAACCATGCTGGGTGTGAGATGCTTCGATCTCTGGGCTTTATTCCCAAACTGAGTTGAGTTGATGGTGAGATGCTTCGACCATTGGGCTTCATTCCCAAACCATGCTGGGTTTGAGATGCTTCGATCTCTGGGATTTATTCCTGAACTGACGGTGAGGTGCTTCGACCTCTGGGCTTCATTCCCAAACCGTGTTGGGTGTGAGATGCTTCGATCTCTGGGATTTATTCTCGAACTGACCGTGAGGTGCTTCGACTTCTAGGATTTATTCCCGAATCGTGTTGGGTGTGAGATGCTTCGATATCTGGGATTTATTCTCGAACTGACGGCGAGGTGCTTCGACCCCTAGGTTTCATTCTCAAACCGTGCTGGGTGTGAGATGCTTCGATCTCTGGGATTTATTCCCAAAATGACGACGAGGTGCTTTGACCCTTGGGCTTCATTCCCGAATCATGCTGGGTGTGAGATGCTTCGATCTCTGGGATTTATTCCCGAACTAACGGTGAGGTGCTTCGACCTCTGGGCTTCATTCCCGAACCGTGCTGGGTGTGAGATGCTTCGACCTTTGGGATTCATTCCCGAATTGAATGGGTGATGGCATTTTGGTCCATCTGCGTGACTTTTTGATCCACTGGGGAGTTTTTTCCATGATGATGAGGTGCTTCGACCTCTGGGATTCATTCCCAAATTGTTGATGACGTGGGCCTCGAACCTAGGATTCATTCCTAAACTATCGAACTGATTGTGGTGAGGCACTTCGACCTCTGATCCGTCCTCATTCTCGAGGCTCTTTGCTCATCCTCATTCCCGAGGTTGTTCTCCATTCTCGGAGTTCTTCGTCCTCACCATTTTTTCTTCAAAGCCTGCGAATACAAAACAAAAATTGTGTGTCTGCGACGTGTATGTATGTATGCATGGATGCACTCCCTATTCTGATGGGTTTTCTTTGCGCTATTGCCTTGATGTTATCCTTGGTTAGGCCTTCCTTGCGCTCTTTGGTGCCCTTTTGCTTATAAAAAGCTTTGGACGCCTCATTGGCCTGCTTACAGTTTCCTTCTGCCCATTCTCCTCTAGTGATTGCTCAGTTCTCTTTGGTCCCATGGCTCAAGATCTCGTTGTGTCCCTTATTCACGGGGTAGTAGACTGGTCATCCCCAGACCGGGTTCATCTTTCTACTTTCTGCTACCTGAAGAGTTAAAGAATGATTCATATGAGAGTGCGAAAATTCTTAAAGCTAAAACTAAGGCCTTTCATGACAGATGTGGCTGTGTAAGTGGAAATGTTGACTAACAAAGTGAAATTATTGACTAACCAAATGGAATTGTTGTTCAGACACAAACTAACAATAAATTTTTGACTAACCAAGTGGAATTTGTGTTCAGAGGTGGCTGTGTAAGGAGTTTTCGTTCTTGAGACGCATCTCAAAATCATTCGTAATAAGTTATTTTTGTTCCTTTCTTTTTGAATTATTTAAATTTTTGAATTCTCCATAATATTGATTAAATTTGATCTTCATATGCTCATTTGACTGGTATTATTTACATACACAGTAACATATGATCGCGGGTTGTAATTAAAAATTTTATAATATTCAGTTCTCTAATTTGTTGGAGTCAGCAACTAAAGGCAATGAAATTTGTTTTTAAAAAAATAATAATCAAGCTTTTACTTTGTAACCGGACATCTTACCACAGTAAACAGTGATTGTTCACGTAAAACGGTAGAGATTGAGTTAAAAAAAAAGTGTGAATAAGTTCGATTTCGTAGCCTCTCTAACTCGAGAAATTAAGTCCGTATGGGTGTTTTAACACTTAGTGCCCTAAGGCCAACTAGTCTGGGAGTCACTGGCTTAAAGCTCGTTACATGGGTTAAAGAGAAAGCTTAAGGAATTCAGAAACTTCTTATTTTTAGCATCCGAGAGCCGAGCAATTAACCATAGGGGAGTCTTAAAACCTAGTGCCCTAAAGCCAACTGGTTTGGGAGTCACTGGCTCAAAGCTCGTTACAAAGATTGAAGATGTATTATTACCAAAAAAATTGTATTTATAAATAAACTTTCATTGCCAAAAGGTGTGAACTCTAATATAATTTTAGGACGAAAATATTACTCTCTTTTCAACAAGACCTGTGAATATTGTTGGCACAATGAAGTGATTGATACCTTGTTTTATGTGTGTATGGTAAAAGGGTAAAAAGTACATGAGAATTTACTTATTTGATCATTTAGAAAGAAAAAAATTAATTATTAATTTGGATAAGAATTTGTCTTTTTAAAATTTTTTCCGCTTAAATTACTATGAACTAGTAATAAGCTGGTTGGGGTGTGATGAACACTAGAAAGTGCACATTTATTAAAAGAAAAATTAATCATTTTACACTTATAGTTTCATTAATCCCCTTAATTTAGTATATTTGTAAAATAATAATTAAATTTATGTTTTATATATTTTTATTGTGATTTTTTCTTTTATGTAGGTGAAATAATACTTTGGATGCATATCTAGAAAAATGGACTTGACATTTGGATTTTGGAGGCCAGAAATTTAATAAAGCATTCTAAGAGTGTACAACTTCGAAAATTACATCCCTGTACAATGTTTGTATTTTGGCCATAGTTTTTTACTCCGATATCGGATTAAAGTGATTCCAGTAACAGACGAAAGAAGACTCAAAGATTTTAGAACTTTAATGTTGACAAAATTTTCTAATTCTGAAGTTTTCAAGATCGAAATTGACGAAGAAACTAAAGTATGTTATATGTGAAAGTCATTGTAAAAAAAAATGGTGACAAACCACCATTCGATGGTTTGTCATAACTCCACCAAACATGGACCTTGTTTGGTGGAGTGATTGCAATTGCAATGGTAGACGTTGGGCATCCTCTATAAATAAGAGGATGCTCAACACATTTTTTTCATACTTTCTTTTGAATCTCTCTTATAGAATTTGAGAGAGTGTGTCTTGTGTGTTTTATTTTTTTTAAAAAAAGTTTTTTTGTAATTTCTTTTTCTTTTAGTAATAAAATTATGTGTGTTTTTATTCAAATTTTGAGTAGCTAATTTCTTTTTGCTATGGTAAAGTGTGAAGCTTTTAATATGAAAATTTAGATTAATCTCACTTATATTATAATATATAAATTATAATATAATGATTAATATTTAATTTAATTCTGGATTAATTATTGACAAACTTTATTACCGCTTTTATGGCTGGTTTTATTTATTTGGCATAATTGAGTACCTAACTAGACTTGTTATAGACAAAAGTTATCACCGCATTTGTGACTAATTTGATATGTTTTGTCATAATTAATTCCTGAAAAATTAATTGGGTAATAATGATAATTTATATATTATAATAAATGAGATTTCTAAATTTAATATTAAAAGTGGATCCCCTAACCCCAATATTTTATTTTATTGTTGCAATCCAATTTAAAATTTTCCATCACTTCAAAAAATCCAATATTTTAATTTTTCACTCAAATTGTTATTTTATTTTGCTAAATCTATTCCATGTGGATCGATCTCGGTCTTACCGGGTTATTTTATTACTTCGACACTCTTATACTTGGGAGTTAAAGAACAACTTCGTGAGTGTGTCAGTAACTTCGATCAGAATTCCATCGATTACAGCGCGTTCATGGGATCGTTTGGAGTCTGTATATGCCCTCGAAATCTCGGTAAGACCTCCCGATAAAAACTCGCTATTTTCAAGTTTATCGTTAAATGTTCGGATTTTCATGTAGCTTTGTAGAGTAGCGTATTGATATAAATTGAATTGCTTGGGTATGAGTATAATGAAAATGTGCATTTGGTAGAATTCGAGTGAAAGCAGAACGAGTTGTATCGATCCAATAGAATATGCAAGTTTCTGGTAAAAGTGAATTTTTGCATATAATGATGTGTTTTGATTTTAACGATATTTATGAGTTATATATGATATTACCAATATGTTTCAATAAATTCGGGTAGGTTCAGAGGGTTCGGGACCATTCCGTATCGTTTGTGGAAACCTTTTTGGAAGATTTTCCAAAAACGCGTAAATCGGGAATCTAAGTGAACTAGTGATTTGGAATAGTTTGTAATGATTTTTTTAAGAGTAATGGGACTGAAAAAATTGTAATCTGACTTGATTTGGTTGTCCCGAAAAGATACAGAATTTTATCGTAGTTAAGTGGAGAATGTCGTAAATCGCGATTCTGACAGCATTTCGCCATTTATTTTGACAGATGTGAGTAAAACCTAGAGTGCTCATGAAGCCAGGTAAGTAACCTATGCGATGCATTCTCGAATCGTTCTTTTCGTGCTTTATATATATATGATTTAAAGGTTTAGGATAGTTAAAGACGGATTTGATAAATGACTTCAAGATCGTGTATATTTGAGATAGTCGACCATCACAGGTACGTGGACTCTCATTATTGCTATGATATGAAGGGAAATATTTAATGATGTTGATGCCTATTGATGCACGTGAGTGTATGAATATGTAATAATATGTCTATGTATATGTGAATGAACAAGTATATGAATAAGCATTGGTACATGAACTTGAATATGTATATGATGATAAGATATGAATAATTTAATTAGATAACGGTAAAGAGAATAAGTCATGATTTCTGAATTTGTATTAGCACATGTAGATGTGCGTCATTAGGATAAGTGTGTTATTGGTTAATGAATTAGAGGTATAGAGATTGAGTTGGTATATGTTAAGTCTTTTCCGAGTAATGGAAGTTTGTGATTGATAAGATACGTATATGAATGGTGAATGTTGATCGATAAGTAAAAAATATGAGGATGGTAAAGGTCATGGTATCGGAATTCGAAGTAATGAGTATATTCATATGTTTGATATATATATATATATATATATATTATATATATATATATATATATATAATATATATTATATATATTTATATACACACGTATGTGTATGACGATTCTGAATGGTAAAGCAATATTTGTCATTTTTATGCTTGTGTATGAAAAATCGTGTGATGAGTTTGTGACATATGATTGTATGCATGTGTATATGTTTGAATCGATTAATGATTTTGTAGTGGAGTAGTCAAGCTGGTTAGGAAATCCGTTTAGACGGATTTCATCTCATACCTATTCTAAAATAGGTAATGAGTCTCGTATGAGCATTGTGTGTGTAAGCCAGTTGTATGTATGTATTGTTGGATGATGTGAATTTTGATGTATCGATTGTTATGTGTACTTTGTGGTTGCTTGCATGATGGTTGTGAATATGTCTGAGTGTATGTATGTGTATGATAGAACTCGTGATATGTATAGATCGTGTATACGTATGTGAAATAAATGAGTGATTTGAAATCGATGTGAATATCAAAGGTTTTAAAGCGTGTTTGCTAAGTTGTATTGGTATGTACGTATATGTGTAAGAATTATGAAATAATATTTGCATGTATATAAGAGAAGTGTACTACAGTATGTGTGAATGCAAATGAACCCAAAGTGTGAAGCTATTGTAAGGTTATCATGGTTAAAGAAAGTTAAAGAAAGCTTTTTTTTTGGTATAGAAGATAGTTTGTTCATTTGATTTACCGATTTGATGATATTTCAAAGATAGATATTTGTGATAAAAGTATAGACGTATGACTTGATGTTTCACGTGATTGAAGTGGATTTGATATTAAACGATATACTCTATGGTATTCGAGTTTTGCTTTGCATGCTTGAGATGTTATTTATTAGATTGGCACATATGTAGATATGTAAATATGCAAATTTGACATGGGTTAAGTATAAAGGATAATAACAAGTAATAAATTTGAACTTGCAAAAAAATTTAGAAATTCTGACAAACTGTTGATAGGTTTGACTTGTTTGTTCGTAGTTTATGTTTAACTTGTTGGTTGTAATACTAGCATGGTTACTTACTGAATTTTTATAACTCACACCAAACTAGTTTGCTAGTTTTGCAGGTTGGTTACCGGATGGGTCAACCATTTCAGCTTTGAAAGTCATGCTCAAGACGCGGATCACCCAAGCTACAGTCACCCTCGCAAGTGTCCTGGAAGAAGTTTTATAAGTTTAAGAGATTTGATTTATTATTTTGTTTGTCTTGCGGAGCACGCCAATTGTATTAAGTAAATAATTTGATTGCTTATGATGTTGCGGGCACAGAGTCATTGAGTGTTGATAGATGATGTGGGCACGGAGCCCTGAGGATATGATTTTGTGAGTTTTGTGTAGACCTGGGGTCCTTTTGTGTTGATGTTTTCTTAGATTTTGTTTGATGCTGGACTGTGATCCAGGTTGTCCAATTTTAGCATACATCATGTCCGATTTTCTGGAAATTTGGAGGCTTATGGAGATGGGTTAATCTCGTCTCATGTCGGTAACATCCTGCCTCTGGCGGGGTATTACACAATAAGATGAGTGTTTCAGATAGACTTAATGCTTTAGAAAGAAAATTCACAGATGGTAGAAAACGAATACAACAATGGAGAGTAAAACCTAGAACTAGATTGCAAGGTTGCAAAATAATGTTTAGGAGAATCGTGATGTGCAAGTATGATCGCTTTAAACCCCTTTTTATTGATGATTTTTTTTTTTTGCTTCACAATCTTTTTTTTTAAGCTTTTTTTTCTCTTCTTTTTTTAGGTGTAACTACTAACTAATTTAACTAATCAAGAATCCAAAATAAATAAGGAATATTTTCCAAGGGCTTAGTTGCTTTCCTTGTGTCACAAGGTTACTTGTACAACAAGATTACCCTAAGTACTAAGGAAAACCTAATCCCCAAAGAATTAACCCCTATATTTATGAAAAGAAATAATAAATTTTTTTATTGTTTTTTATTTTTTTACCGACTCAAGTAAATTTGACCAAAGCAAAAGACAAATTAAAAAAACACAATATGTAAGGTCGGATCTAATATGTATGTAAAGTTCAGAACAAAATATGCATGCAACTAATCAACTTAATGCATGCAAAAATAACAAATCTGATAACAAGCACTGATGAAAGCTTGATCCAAATCAAACCTTACTACTTACTTTATGTATGCGAAATTGACAGAATCCGACTTTTTTTTTATTGACCAAAATTGAAAGACCCTAAAACTATACTCAAAACACATAAAGAACTGAAATTATAAAATAAAAAAGGATTAGAAAATCTTACCTTGGAATCCTGAGCTCTGATACCAACTGATGGAAATTGTTGTAGGATTGAGTCATAGGCAATCCCATGTAATTGAGCGAACCCCAAGAACCGCGAATCACGATTTTATAGAAACAAAACCCCTTCTAAGATCATATTAGACCCTCAAAGAATCTCCTCTTGAAAACCCTTTCCGAATCAAGAAAGAAACATTGCTTACAGTTGGACGCCACAAATTATGCAACCCCTTTGATAAGTCGGGTGTTCAATTCAATGAACAAGTTAAATTCACTCTCTCCCAATGCTCACAACAATAACGATAATTTTAATCTGAAAAATTACGATTTTATTAATGCCTAAAACCCTTTTATATAGTAAGTCTTAGGAATATTAATTCAAATAGGAAATTAAAATAAAAATCCTAATTTAATAAGATTCAAAATCCAATAGGAAAATAAAACAAAAATCCTAATCTAATTAAGATTTAAAATCCTCACACCACTCTAATAAACCTTATACCTTAAGCTCAAGCCCTAATTTAGCCTAGCTAAATAAATAAATTAAAACATTAAAATTAAATGTCTTTAAATAACTGGGTTAGATGAATGTAGCTTCACTACAAGAAAATATTGGATTACCGACCTATATTACCGACTGAAAATACATGTTGGCAAAAACCACTAAATACCGACTGTTTAAAGATTAAGAAATTTTCTGACCAAATACCAACCGTTTACCGACCGATAAATTACCGATGGACTAATCTATCAGTATTCTGTCTGAAAAAGATGAGCTAAGCACAAACTTAGCGCCAAGAAATGGCGTCAGGCTTTACTGACGTCTTACTGACCGTATATTTTATCGGTTAGTATTATTTTGAGTTATTATCAACCGAAATTTATTTATTTAACGATCAATTATTTCTCATATATTTTTCGGTAATATTTACCAATAATAATTTTTTTTTGGTCAATAATCGGTTGATAAAATCACTGATGAAAATATATTTGGTCGGTATTTTGGTACCGACGAGCCTTGTACCAACATAATATTTTGGTCGGTAATATACCATTCTTATCGAAATCTATTATTTACCGATCGAATTATCGGTAAGTAAATAATTATTTTCTTATAGTGTTTGGACCCACTTCTAATAAGCCCATTTGAAAAAAAAAATCTACTCTATTTCTGTTGCATGGTTCAGCCAAGTTCTTTAGGACTGGACCTTGCATTGTTTCATTGATCTTCTTAGCTCGTTGCCTCGTGATTGCCGCTACTGGAACATGTAATAGATCAATATTATAAGGCGGTCCTTGACTCACATCAATAATTACGACTGTGTGACTTTAACTGAGTTATACGTGTGACTGTGATTGTGTGACTGTTGTGACATAATGATTTTATGGTTGATTTTGACCTTGTGAATTCCTAATTTGAGTGAGGTTACTTGATGAAAATTAAAGTATGAATTTTAACTACATGTAATATTTTACAGATTTTGATTTGTAGTCCGGATAAAGGAAATATATATTTGAAAATGGTTGCTCTGTAACTATAAATGTAAGGTCATTGTTGACCATTTTTTAATCGAAAATATCAATAATGGTACTTATTTTAAAATTTATGATTTATAAATTAATACTATTGTTTGCGCAATTTTCTGCCTGAAGAAACGGGTAAGGTTTTAACCTATTGAGACAAAGTCCCAGCAAAGGGTGTTTGATTAAATTAATAACCCTCCAAAGGGCACAAACACACAAATTACAGTCCTAAATATTATAAAACTACGAATAAAAAAATAAGATGCTCATTTTGAGTCTTCATTTGTTCGGGGTTTTTCTCTTCGCTTGAATGAGCCTTTTATAGTGGAATTTGTAAACTGCTCGGACGGTTTCAGTTCATAACTTCTTTGCAACCGCTGGATCACGTCTTCAACCGCTGCCTAATCATAGGGGGAACTGCCAGATTGTGCGCAATGAACTACCAAGTCGTGGGTGATACTGTCTCAACCGTTTAAATCGTGGGATCAACAGCATAATGCGTTCAGTCATCCTGACTCTCTGAGTCGTCCTAGTTGTTGGGCGACCTCCCTGACTGCTCTTCTCATCCTCGTCCTAGGTTCGAATTGTCCTGTGGAGTGATACATGCTCGTCCTGCTTGATTTTGTCCTTTACTGACTCCTTCGTTTTAGGGTGACGTTCTTTTGTCAACAATTGTCCCCCAAATTCACCTTAATTAAGTTGGAAGTGAAATCGAGGTGAATTTTTCAATTTTGGTAGTCAGAGCGATAAACGTCGGCCTAAGGTAGGCTCGCAATTTAGTACATGTAAAATATAAAGCCAAACACAATTTCTCCATTAGAGAATAATTACATTCATACTTCAACAATTGTCTTCTGATATAATAGATGGCTCTTTCGACGTCCATGTCATCATCTTACGCGATCATCCCAACTATGGATTGCTCTTCGGAGGATATGTATAATTTCATTGGTCGTCCTAGCACAGGGGGTACCATCACCGGCGGCTGTGATAAATATTTCTTCAGGCTCTCAAAAGCCTTTTGATGTTCTTCGGTCCAGACAAACTCGTCCTTATCCTTTAGCCTCAACAGAGACGAGAACACTTTAGTTTTTTCTGGGCCTCTAGTTCCTTGCTGATGTAGGTGATACGTCTATTGTCCTAACTTCCCAGGTTTACCTCGTCCAATACATCATGTACCCTTGTGATGTTCGCCTTATGCCGCCCATTCAGAGCGTATTCTTTTTCTTCCATTTTTTGTTCACTCTTGGGACTCCTTTCCATCAAACAATCTACCCCGCATGCCTCTCTCACTCTGTCTTCTGTCTGGTGTGCTAACAATTTATCCCTTAAGGCCGAAATAGCGGCCTAAACTTCAGCTTCATCTTCTCATTCCGCTACATAGGCCATTAAGTTGGCCCTTGTGGCCGCGAGTGCGGCTTTTTCTTTACTCTGCTTGTTATTCTTCATTTGAATTACTGTGCATTGGCTCTCCAAAGACCACTGTGGTTGGCTTTATTTGCGCGAACAAATCGTTTAACAAACTTGTGGGGTTTGTCTCGTCGTTTGTGAGCCACGATGGCCGAATTTTCCCCTTCATTCAGAACTCTGGTCGGCCCGTAATTTCCTTCGTACATGAAGTATTCGGCTGAATTTATCTCTGCAGTGAAAGGCTTGTTATCGGCATGTACTATTTCCATTTCGTCTCTCTGGTTCCAGAAAAACTAGGCATTGATGAAGAGATGAAGGAATACATCAGCTGCCGTGTATCCAATCCCGTCCTAAGAGCATATTATATGTGGTTGGCCCGTCTATAACGAAGAACACTACTATCTTCGTAGTACTTCATACTTGCAAGTCTAGTGGGACGACCCCTTTAGCCGTCGTCGCCCCTCCACTGAAACTTGTTAGCACCACTTCTGTAGGGATGAGGTCGTCTTCTGACTTTGCTAAACGCCCCAGCATCCTAACCGGGATTGCATTGATGGCTTCTTCATTGTCAATCAATACCTTGGTGATGGGTATCCCATTGGCCTTTGCTTTTACATACAATGAGAGCAGGTGTTTCGTCATTTGTGGTGGTGGTTTTGGAAATATCATTTTCCCTGATAGGCCTACCTCCATTGTTTGTTCGTTTCCGGCATTGGCCTGAGGTAGTTCTCCCTCCATGTCTCATCTAGAAGGTGGTAATGTGAC
Organism: Zanthoxylum bungeanum; assembly: GCA_019454045.1. NCBI lineage: Eukaryota > Viridiplantae > Streptophyta > Magnoliopsida > Sapindales > Rutaceae > Zanthoxylum > Zanthoxylum bungeanum. Next base: position 17,603 of record SKCR01050190.1, on the reverse strand, counting down.
CGGTGCATTGTGAGAGACTTTATTGACGACCAGTCTTCGCTTTTCTGCCTTGGTAATAGTCTGTTTTATTTTGGGCGTTCCATATAGGATGAGGTATATGGATCGTCTCAGGTCTTCTCCTAGCGTTTCGACTGCAGGGTTTCCAGCCTCATATAATTCTTTGAGAAGCTGATTCAGTGATATTCTCCTTCTTCGTGCTTCAGTCCTGATGTCTATTTCTTCTTCTATGTCAGTCATTTCCTCATTCGAAGCCTCTATGTCTGTTATCGAGAGTGCTGTAAATTCCGTTTCATCATCATCATAGATATTTCCAGACCCTTCATTGTTGTCCCCCTTGAATTTTTCGGACAACAAGTAATGATTAGCCACAACCGGTGGCATACTGCCGAACTGAATGACAACATAGGGTTCTTCGTCGTCTGTCTCGTCCTATTTTCGTCTATCAAACTCGATATGCTCCGTGCAGTTCGTTATCGTGTCTTCTCTGTCGGCACTCTTCTTACTACTTACATCCGGTTTCTCCCTTGTATAAGCACTACGACCTGTGGTGACCTTCATTTCACCTTGTTGGCGCATCATACGGCCATAATTTCTCTGGTGTCGCCTCAATTGCGTCCTTGTCATTTCGTCCACAAGAGGGTAGTTTCTTCCCGGACGTTGCTCCGAATGTGGCCTTCGGTACGAATGCCATACATTGGGCCGATGAATTTTCGGCCTAAACGTCCTCACATTTTGGACGAAGTTTGAATTCTCGCCGTAGAACCTTGGTGCGAAGGTCCGCGGCTGCCATGCTACTGGCTCCTCATTTACAGGCCTTTCACAGGTATCTTCCAACTCCCTCATCCACTCTATACTGTTATTGCACCGTGCACACAGATTTCGTCGATCCTTCCGTTCTTGGTGTGTTTTAATCCTTTCCAGAGTGCTCGGACGATAACAGTCATGATCTTCATCTAGGACCAACTTGAACTTTGGCAAGTTCATTTTGGTAAGGTCCGAGTTGATCATGTTTAATTCTATCGGCTTTGGAAAAGGGTTGTCGTCCACCGCCATCTTTTTTTCGAACGTTATTCGTCCAGATTCTATGGCATCCTGCAAAACATTCCGAAAAATAAGACAATTATTAGTTGAGTGGGACCATGCATTATGCCACTTATAATATTTTTTACCACCGATTTTCTCGGCGTTTGGCAATGTATGGCGATCGCTCAAACTAATTTGCTTGTTCTTATATAATTGATCGAATATGGCATCGACTTTCGTGATATCGAAAGAGAAGTTCCTACTCTTTTTATCATTTTTTTCTTTGGCTTGGGGTTCAGCCCACGCCTTGCAAACGTACAGCTTCCCTTGAATCAATTCGGCCAAGCATAAGTCGGCCGATTCAATGTCCATTTCGCCTATTTCATAATTGATGTTCCTGTAATAAGTTCCTTTAATGGAATTTTTCATTTATTCCTCCTCTCTTAATAACTGTTCATAACGCACCACACTAGTGGTGAGTTGGGGGAGATCCCAAAATTCGCGATCTTGAAATTTCTTTTTCAGATCGAAATTTAGACCGCTTTGGGCGATTCTCACAAATTCTTTTTCTGGAAAAGGCACGTAACATCGGCCTCAAGACACTTTGAACCTTTGTAAGAACGTCTCGGCACATTCTCCTGGTAACTGTCTCAAGTTTTCCAAATCGGCCAAGGCCACTTCAGATTCGGCCTTGTAGAATTGCGCATGGAACAATTGTTCCATTTGTTGCCAATTTTCTACCGAGTTGGGTGGCAGGCTGACATAATAGGAGAAAGCTACTCCTGACAGTGAGCTGTGGAATAACCTCAACTTATGGAAATCAGTTGTTTCTCCACACTGAAGGGTAAATCGTCATATGTGTTCCATAGTAGAAACTTCCCCAAATCCTGTAAACAGAGAAAAGTCCAGTACTTTGTAATTCCTAGGCCACAAATATGCCACATCGATCCAATCTGGATATGGCTTCCGATACCTTGGCCGAATTGGCCGTACCCCCAGACCGAATTGATTTTGAAGAATCTCGGTCATCTGTTCTCTCAACATGTCATTGCCATTGAATGACATTGCTATGGGTGGCGGTTGTGGTCCTCTCACAAGTGGGACATAGTCGTGATTCTGCCCCTAATAAGCCTGGAGACCTTGGGGCAACACCACTTCATGTTGTGCCATATTTGGCCCTTGGTGTAGGTTTGGCCCTAGATGTGGGCCATTGCCCCCAGGACTTATTCCCCCTAGAAGTCGTAGGGACAGTGACCCCTTGCGGAGGAATATTGCTCGGACCAGCCTCCTGACTGCTTGGTGCAAGAGGAAGTGTGGTCCACGGTAGGGTTGTCCCCCCGTTTACACATTTGGCCATTAACTCATTTAATGAGCTTAGGTGTTTGGCCATATTTTCATAATGTGAGTTACTAGTCGAAGTAAACTTATCTATGATATGAGCATTTTGAAGCCTAACCTGCTCGACAACATCTTGTGTGAATTCACCGAACAATGCGCGAACCGCGTTAGGGCTGAGCTCTCGCATAGGCTCATATCGACTAGCGTCTGCCAGACCCTCGAAATGGAACGTGGGGCTGGTTGGTTTGCTCCAGTCCCCATTCCTCCATACTTGAGCCAGATTGAGTGTTTCTTTTCGGAGGTATTTCCACTTTTACACCAATTCTCCCACTGTGGTTGCCAAAAAACTGTTTGCGCAATTTTCTGCCTGAAGAAACGTGTAAGGTTCAAACCTCTTGAGACAAAGTCCCAGCAAATGGTATTTGATTAAGTGAATAAGCCTCCAAGGGGCACAAGTACACAAATTACAGTCCTAAAGATTATAAAACTACGAAATAAAATAAGATGCTCATTTTGAGTCTTCATTTGTTCGGGGTTTTTCTCTTCACATGAGTGAGCCTTTTATAGTGGAATTTGTAAACTGCTCGGACGGTTTCAGTTCATAACTTCTCTGCAACCGCTGGATCACGTCTTCAACCGCTGCCTGATCATAGGGGGAACTGCCAGATTGTGCGCAATGAACTACCAAGTCGTGGGTGATATTGTCTCAACCGTTTAAATCATGAGATCAACTGCAGAATGCGTTCAGTCGTCCTGACTCTATGAGTCGTCCTAGTTGTTGGGCGACCTCACTGACTGCTCTTCTCGTCCTCGTCTTAGGTTCGAATCGTCATGTGGAGTGATACATGCTCGTCCTGCTTGCTTTTGTCCTTTACTGACTCATTCGTTCTAGGATGACGTTCTTTTGTCAACAACTATATAATTTTTTTCCGTCTTGAAACACTTTATATTTTATGAGATATTTAGTTTTAAACTTGGAAAGAAAAAAAAACCCCTGAATTTTGGCTTAAGAGCGCTGTAAGCATTTTCAAATTTTTTTTTTTTTTTTTTTTTTTTTTTTTAATTACAACCTCTAATTATATTATGTGATTATGTCTACTTATGTCTTTTTATATGTAGGGTGACCAAATGAAAAGAATCATTTATGTTAATAATTTTTAGATTTTTAGGAAATCGATCCCCCTCTTTAAGGAAATAACAAAAATGATATTTGCTCAACTAATTACACAACTATATATATTTGAAAAATATTTTATTTTCTTTATATCATTTGTTCTTTTTTTTTTTTAAATACTCATATTTGTGTAATTAGTTGTGCACATATTGTTGATGAAGAAATAAAAATCTTCCATGAACTACTTTATTCTATTTCTTTTTATGTGAACTTTGAAGTGTGTTGTTGAACTCTAAAAATCGAGAACCTATCGTAAATTCCGACGGTTAAATTTTAAAAATAATGATTAAAAAATTAGTTAAAATTTATAAATCAGATTGATTTTATATCAAAAAATTAAACCAAAAAATAAAGATAACTAATTAAATCAATAACCTATTGAATATTTTAAATCTCGGATTGAATTGTTACAAACAACGTGAAGCGCGGTTATTGGCGCAACAGCAGCAACTGGCTTCACTTGGAGAAATATGCCACAGCCTATTTAAATTCAAACTCAGTGGTCAAACTCAAATTAATACATAAATGTGTTCTCATTGATTCATACGCAAAATTTCTGACCCCGTGACACTAGGGTTGACCACAATTCTTATTATATTTTTATAATTAAAGAAATGCTAAGCTACAAATACAACATCTTACCACTCTCACGAAATTTATTTTTTTAAGAATCCTGGAAAATTCCGCAATCAAATTACCCATCCACGCTTAAGTAGAGTAGATAAAATCTTTGACTGTTCCAGATTCTTATAAAAAATATACTATCTGGATTCGAACCCTGAACTTCATTAGGGACACATTGTTAACTTAAACAAACATATTATCATGGGTGAGGTTTTATTCAAATACCTCCCCTTATTTTCAATTCAAATGATTTTATCAAATGAATTAGTTAGCACTCATCAATAATTATAGTAAAATCAACATTATTATTATGATAACACTACCTTCTCAAATAATCAAACATTTTTTTAGAAAATTTAAATCTAAATCAATTTTTTTTTACACTTTCTCAATGCTATATCTTTTATTTCCTATCCATCAAAACATTAACATCGGCGTTGAAGTATCTGTAGTAAGTAAATATCGACATGATCAAATACTTCTCAACCAAATAAAAAAGATTATTCTAAATCTATGAAGTTCATTTTTTGTAAGAGCCTAGGACAGCCGGAGATTTTACCTGCTACGTTTAAGTCTGAAATAAATGATTTCGCAGCGGAATTTCCAACGATTCAAAAAAAAGATACCTATCATATATATGATTTATTATGATTTTAATGTATCGGAACATATCACTTATAATTTGTTATAAGAAGTAACTATATCACTCACAATTAAATTGCTTTTGGGATAGGAAAACAGTATCTATAAATTAGATTTTTGTTTATATTATTGGTAATTCTCCTAAAAAGAAAATAATCTTATGATTCCTTCTAATAAGAGTAGGCTCTGTTTTTCATATATATATATACTAGTTTTTGCCCGTGCCTACGGCACGGTGTTACAGTATTTGGCTCGTACCTACGGCACAGTGTTACAGAATTAAATTATTTTTTTTTTTAATTAAATGATGCCGTGCCTACGGCACGGCACGGTGTTACAGATTTAAATGATTTTATTTTTTAATTAAATGATGCCCGTGCCTACGGCACGGTGTTACAGTATTTGGCCCGTGCCTACGGCACGTTGTTACAAAATTAAATGATTTTATTTTAACTTTCTATTTTTTTATTTGAAAATTGAAAATTTTGACCATTTCCATCAATCAATTCACTCTCTTCCTCCAATTACCAATGAAATGATCTGAACCGTTAATTAAGCCACATAAAGAGAGCCGTTGGATGGACTCTCTTTCCTCCAACACCATTGTGCTTTATAATATAGATATATATATATATATATATATCTATATATATATATATATATATATATATAATATATATATAACACTTAATTTAGGCAGAACTGTGATTCTTTATAGTAAAAAACAATTATCGAGTTAAGTTCTAATTCTGATAGATTTGAATTTTATGTCCTATCAGGAAAAAAATCTATTGTATTTCTATCACATTGTCAATTTGGTTTATATCTTATATTTGGAAACTATTTTTTTGGAATTTCTAATTACACTCCACAACATGAAAATTCTTCCTAATTACCTAAATAAATAAAATTGACAACTAAGTAGTCCAATAAAATTAGGTAATCAAATCATAGGATATTTTTCTTTAGTCCTAAACTTTAGGTAATTATCTAATTATTCTATAAATTATTTAAAAATATTCTGGTAGATATTATATTTTAATTTAATTTTTGAACATGATAAAATTTTTAAATATATAATTTTTTTTTTTAATTAATTAAAACTCTAGTCTAGGGAATAAAAATAAAATAACCTTTGCCCCAAATCATAAGGTAACGCCAACACAATACAACTTTAGATTCCCTCGCAACTCTGAGTTTTTTTCTACTTTAAATACCTCCGTCACCTCTCTGTTTTTTGAGCAAAACAAAATTTTAGCCATTAATGGCGGCCACAAGCACTGGCAATCTCTGCCCTCTCTCTTCGTCTTTCTCAAACCCATCTCCTTTGGCAAACACTAAACAGTCGCAAAAAACCCATGTTTCTCTTTTCTCTCCAAAACCCAGGAAAAAAACTGTTTTTTCCCTAAGAAACAGCAATCCTTAACCCACAAAAATAACTTCACTGTCTCGTCCAAAAACCCTATCTCTGAGTTTTTCGGCACAAATAAAGAATATCCAGATGATTTTTTTGACAGTTTCTTGGATGATGACGAAAGCCCCGTGAGGAGTGTGGTGTCGTGGGCATCTATGGCGACCCAGAGGCGTCGCGTTTGTGCTATTTGGCGCTACACACGCGATGCAACATCGTGGCCAAGAAGGTGCAGGTATAGTGGCTGTGAATAATAATGTTCTTCAATCTATTACTGGTGTTGTTTGGTTTCTGATGTGTTTAATGAGTCTAAACTTGATCAATTGCCTGGTAATATGGGCATTGGGCATGTTAGATATTCGACTGCCGGTAGCTCTATGCTTAAGAATGTACACCTTTTGTGGCTGCGTATAGGTTTGGCTCTGTGGGGGTTGCACATAATGGGAATCTGGTTAATTATAATTCCTTGAGGGCTATGCTTGAAGAGAATGGTTCAATTTTTAATACTAGTTCTGATACTGAGGTTGTTCTTCATTTAATTGCGATTTCGAAAGCTAGACCTTTCTTTTTGAGGATTGTGGATGCTTGTGAGAAGCTTGAGGGTGCTTATTCTATGGTGTTTGTTACTGAGGATAAGCTTGTTGCCATTCGTGACCCGTATGGCTTTAGGCCATTGGTGATGGGCAGGAGGAGTAATGGTGCTGTGGTTTTTGCTTCTGAGACTTGTGCACTTGATTTAATTGAGGCCACATATGAGAGAGAGGTGTATCCTGGTGAAGTTTTGATGGTGGATAAAGATGGGGTTCAATCGTTTTGTTTGATGCCTCACCCTGTACCTAAGCAATGCATCTTTGAGCATATTTATTTTGCACTGCCTAATTCTGTTGTTTTTGGGAGGTCTGTTTATGAGTCGAGGCATACTTTTGGGGAAATACTTGCTACTGAGGCTCCTGTTGAGTGTGATGTTGTGATTGCGGTGCCGGATTCTGGAGTGGTGGCTGCACTTGGGTATGCTGCAAAAGCTGGTGTGCCATTTCAACAAGGGTTGATAAGGTCACACTACGTTGGGAGGACTTTCATTGAGCCATCACAGAAGATTAGGGACTTTGGTGTCAAACTTAAGCTCTCTCCCGTGAGGGGAATATTGGAGGGGAAGAGAGTTGTGGTCGTGGATGACTCAATCGTGAGAGGAACTACTTCATCGAAAATTGTTAGGTTGCTTAAGGAGGCTGGGGCTAAGGAGGTTCACATGAGAATTGCAAGCCCACCAATTATAGCTTCCTGTTACTATGGAGTGGACACTCCAAGCTCTGAGGAGTTGATTTCTAACAGGATGAGCGTTGAGGAAATCAAGGAGTTTATTGGGTGTGATTCACTTGCGTTTCTGCCATTTGACAGCTTGAACAAGTTGCTGGGCAACGATTCTCAGAACTTTTGTTATGCTTGCTTCTCTGGGAATTACCTGTTCAGCAGCCGAAGGAGTTGAAGGTGAAACGGGTTGGTGATTTTATGGATGATGGGTTGAATGGAAGCATTCAATCAATTGATGGTGGGTGGGTTAAGGGACTTCGGAATGAGGATGAGGTTGAAGATGATGTTGTTGCTTCCAATGTCTCAAAGTTATCGCTTTGACGCCACCTTTGAGATCAACAAACAGTAGTTGTTTTGCATTCTTGGATGAATTAGGCTCCGAACTCAGGAAAACAATTTTGTTGTCTCTTTCCAGTTTTTTTTTAAGTTTTAATCTTATAATCTTATTTGTTTACCCTTTATTTGTGAGAGATTATGGAATCAACATAATGTATGTTGCCTTATATTGCTATTTATATACAATTTTGTGTGTCTCAGAGACTGATGTAAAGAATTCTTTAAATTTCTAGTGCCCTGTTTCTACTGTTGGTGGGATGTGTTATTTATCACTTTTAACATGTAGTATAATTCAAATAAATTAATAAATAGCAAAACATGTAATTCATAAATCAAATATAAATTCAAACTCAAGGTATTAGAAAAACCTGTTAAATATTTTGTAAAAGATGATCTCAAAACCAAGTCGAGTGGTCTCTCTATCTTTAAGAATTTATTAGTCTCGTCTTAGTACTCTTACGAATCTATTAGCTAACGTTTGTCTCATGATATTTAGTTACTTCTTTACTAAGAGGCACTCTTTTTTATCAATAACTTTGAATTGTGAATAATAGTGGATACTCTCTTCAAACTCCAGACTTCAACTCTCTAAAATGTTTAACTTGAATGGAATTTATTGGATGAATTGAATGCATTAATTGAATACTTAAATGAGAAACCAATGGGGTCTATTTATAAACATATAGGGTGTCTTTATAGGCACCCTTTAGTGTAAGGATATAATCCTTCTAAATGTTATCCCTTCATAATACCCTTCAAACTCAAAAGTCATATTCTATCATTTCTTAGAGGACATGTCCCTTTAATTTGTATCTCTCTCATAAGACACAAGTTAAGTGACATGTCTCCTAAATGAAACAGCATATAAATATTAGAGAAATTTCTACAATCCCTCACAATTCTCTAAATAGTAATGTGGACACTTATGATAGTTTCCTGAAAATAAAATTGTATCGGAATATTTAGCTTTCGCCTTGAATATTTCCTAGTAAATGACTATCATATTTACTTGGCAAACCAATGACCATAGTCTTGAACTGTTTCATCTTTGGTGTAAACCAAGACAATAGCTGTAACACAGCTCCACTTCGATCGTTTTCAGTTCTACGATCGTATTCAATTCGGCCATTAACATTGTTTTGGCTCCATCAAGTATTTTAGGGAATCCAACCTTTAAAAGTCTCATGGACGCGACCTCACTTCTTATTTGAAATATGTGATCTACTGTAAAAGGTATTATGTCTTTATCCCTTTTAGGATTCTTCTCATAATATAGTGATCATTAAAAGTCTTAGCATACTCTAACCTTAACAGACAATACTCTGCGTCATTATAGAAATGGGAAGGAGTATAGAACTCTACAGTGCTTGGTTTGAATTGCATAAAAGTTCAATTGTCCTTTTGAACATAGATATTGGGATCTATAGTCAGTCAGGTTGGGTTTCCACAATGACAATTCTTAATTTATAGGATTCAAGCCATTCCCCTCGATAACTTCTCAACTTGCTCTCGAGGTAAACATTTAGGAAATTGATCCGCTAAGTTTTACTTCGATTTGATATATATATATTTTTTAACCTATAAATTTTCCATAATCTTGCGGAACGATACTCAAGAAGAAAATCAAGACTTATTCATCATGTCAATCAAAATAATTATAACTGAATTCAAGCTTAAGAGATTAACTCACATAATAAATATTCAAAACTTCATGTGAAAACTATTTCCAAAACTGCATAAAAACAAAGTTCTATACATATATATATGGATGTAATGGAGTCGAGCTGCACTTAACCTTCCCATGATCGAGTGATACTACCACCTATCGTACGACAAACTGGATAGAGCAGCTTCCCGCCCGCGTGAGTGTGGTTGCTTTGGCTCTTTTGATTGGGCTTTCTGGCTTGGGTATTCACGTAATCTTAGGTTCTTTTCTATGCAACTTTTTGATTGCTATGTTGCTTTCTTTTTCATTATTGCTGATGAGCGGAAAATATCAATATTTACTGCTCATTTGACCTAATATTTTGTATGATTTCTCTGGTTTTATGAATGTTTTGATGTGTTTTAGTTTATTTTACAGATAAAATAAAATCGGGACTCAATGGAATCAATCAGGACTAAATGTGGAACAAATAAGGGCAAAAACTGGACTTGACATTTAGATTTTGCAGGTTGGAAACTTGAAATGGCGTTCTAACGAAGTATAATTTCGGAAATTTCAACTTTGCGTAATTTTTGTATTTTGGCCATAACTTTTTACTCCAATATCGGATTGAGGTGATTCAAGTTCCAGATTAAAGAAGACTCAAAGATATACATTTTGACGTTCATAGGAATTTCGAATGTGCCATTTTTGTGCCATGTTTGGTGAGAAATTGGTGGAGGCAAAATTTTGCCTATAAATACCAAACCATTTCATTTGTAAATTTCATACTTTCCTTGAGGTTTCTAATAAGGAACTTGAGGATTGTATATTGTGTGTTTATTTTTTGTATTTTAATTATGTATTTTATTTTTAGTAGTAATAATAGTTTGTGTGTTTTTACTTTCTTTTATGTTTAGTAATTAATTTCTGTTGGGGAAATGGTGAAACCTTTAATATGATAAGGTAGATTAATCTCACTTAATTTATAATATGGAAATAGTAATCTAATAATATTGATTAATGTTGTACCGCCTACATGACTGATTTTATTTACTTGACATAATGTGACAGCACATATATGGTCGGTCTTTAAGTGACAGATGATTACCGCCTATATGGCTGATTTATGAACAAATAATAACACCGCCTTTATGGCTGGTTTGACTTAATTGGATGACACTGACAATTTCTATATAATAAAGTGAGATTTCTACATTTGAAATATTAAAGGTGTATCCCCTAACCCCAACATTTTATTTTTAATTTAGGGAAGTGATGAAGCACAATAGCTTACGATAGCACTTTAGAGATTTCCTTACATGATAGGAATATACAGGTCGGGCGTGGGTAGCCATAATTGGAACTTGACCTTAATGAATTTAGGTAACTTAGTTAACATAGGAATATAGTTAATTGGGTTACTTTGGGTGTTTGCATTCGACCATCGGAAGAGGCTTATGCATATCTTCTTGTTCCAGGTTAACAAACTAATTTATTACACATGTATAAGAGAATTAATTCATCATTAGAATAATATTGTGTGGAATCACAACTCTATATGTTTATTTTCCTTATTATTAATTTCCTTTGTTTTATTTTGTATTTTTATTTATTGAGTTATTTAGCAAATCCACATTCAACCAACCAACCAGTAATCATTCCCTTCTCACCCTAATTAGATACCTGTAAACATTTAGCATCAATAATTAATAACAACAGTAGAAATTAAGTCCCCGTGGGATCAATATTTTTATACTACTTGAACGATACGTGCAATTACGTTACGTGTGTGATTTCACCAATCAAGTTTTTGGGGTCGTTGCCGGGGACTTATTTTTCTTGCATTATTAATTTTGAAGCTATCTATTTTACTTGTATCTAATTCTCTTTACTTTTATTTTTAATTTTTATTTCTTTCTTTTATTTTCAGGTGGTTGAAAATGGAACATTATTGGGCGATGGAAGAATTACGAGCTTTCAGAGGTGAAGATACACCCCAAATCAGGGAGCAGCTGTCCGGTTTTCCGAGGCATGTTGTCCAGCCCAACAACTATCCATGGATGTCAGAGAGAAATAACACAATATTTGCTCAACGATTTCAGAGATGTGAGATATGTGATGGTAACCACCATAATGATCATTGCACGTACAACTACAATTCAGGGTGACAGAACTATCAGAGACCTTCATATAATGAACCAATATATTTCACTGAACCACATTTTTCATCTTATCCACCATCAACCTATGATCTTCAAGGACCAGAACCATTAGTGGGAAGACAGTTGATGAACAGGCTCGAGAAATGGGAAGCTAAACTGGATGCAACGTTTCTAAGTCAAATAAAAACCTTACAGAGGGTGGTAAATGAATTGAGACAATTAATAAACAACCAGAAATACATACCTCATGGAGCAAATTCAAATAACACTACTGAAGCCTTCGAATACCAAGAGTTTCATGATGACACCTTAATAGGTGAAGAGGTTGAGGTACATGTATCAGTTCAAGAGCCTGAACAGGCAGAATCTCAATTTGATCTTGATCATTCTTCGGTCTCTGAGAAGGAACAAGTAGCAGAGCTGTATGTACTAACTACACCAATAAGTGAGGATGAAACTCTGCATCATCAAAATGAAGATCTTGGAGCATGCATTGCACAGATGTTTGAAGAAGAGCTGAATGAGGAAATGCCAAAATACATATGTGACGAAAAGATGGAGCAAGAAGCAGAGCAAATAGAAGAGAAAATTTCTGACCACATTGAAAATCTCATGACTTCAGGAGAAACATCACTGTATTGGGGAGTACACATCGAGGACACCGCCCAGAAGCTTAACAGAATGGAACAACCATTCAAAGTCAAGCACCATACGAGACCTCCTGATTTTCTTTCGTTCCTTTCAGGAACTACTGGTGCAATAAAATTCAAGAAGGTGGCATGAGCACTGAATGAGACAAAATTCTTTTGGCCACCTCATCGTTGGAAGAGACCCTTCAAAAGCAATGCGCATAGGATTTTCCTCAATCAGACATCCAAAACCACGCTGAAACCTCATTGACGGATGGACTTCAGACATGTCTTGCTGAAGACGTAAAATTTAGCGCTAGCAGATAGGCAACCCATGTAATTTTTATTATTGTAATTTTTTTTTTGAATTTTATGTACACTTGTTGTAGCATTTTTAATTTTTTGTGTTATTTTTTATAGGAAAAAAACACAGACGGAGCATTTAAAGCAAACCAAACCAATCTACCAGTAAAAACAGGAATCATCAAGAAATGGTGTCTAACACATCAAGCAATTTACACGGTAGTATTGTTCCCTTCTTTTTACTTTGTTTTGTATTGCATTGGGGATAATGCTAAATTTAGGCTTGGGGGTGATTGTTGCATGTTCCATCTTGTTATTTCCTACATGTTTGTTTTTTAATGCTTGTTTTTCTAACCAGTTGATGTATTCTAAAATTTTCTTCTTCTTTTTAAGACATTGGGTACAATGTCTCAATTAGGTTGGGGGAAGAGATAATTGACTAGTTTATTTTTAATTTTCTTTGTTGTGTTTTGAGTTTTTTTATTTTTATTTTTTTTATTTTTCTTTGTTGTGTTTTGTCATTTTTGCATAGTTGATTAGTTTGTTTTTAGTTTTCTTTTGTTGTTTTTATTTTTATTTTTCTTTTTGATGTCTAGTTTGTTTTTCTTTGTTGTATTTTTATGTTGTGTTTATTTTTTTTGTTATTTTCTTAATTTCGTTTTGACTAACCAAGTGAAATTGCAGTTCTGAGATAGCCGAGTAAGAAGTTTCCGCTTCTGAGACGTATCTCAACTTAATTTGTCACAAGTTAATTTTTGTTTATTTCTTTTTGAATTATTTAAATTTGTAAATTCTCCATAATATTGACTAAATTTGATCTTCATATGCTCATTTGATAGGTATTATCAACATACATGGTAACATATGCACATGGGTTGTAAGTGAAAATTTTTTAATATTCAGTGCTCTAGTTTGTTGGAAGTAGCACCTAAAAGTATGTGTGTTCACGGGTCGGGTTGGGTTTTTATTTTATTTTTTAATGACCGATCGGGTCGGGTCAATCGGGTCAGTTGACCCGAAACTCGAAAATTAAGTACATGACTCGCGCGGGTCGGGTCAGAACGGGTCGGGTCAAAAAAACTGCGGGTCGGGTCGGGTCGGGTCAATATAATATGCAGTAAATATAATATATATTTTTTTGATCCAAATTTTACAAGATGCGTACGTAGCTGAAATGACAAAAGCTCTGAATAATGTGCTGGGAATCTTAGGTTCGATTCCCAGCGCCAGCAATACCATTTTCTTTTTAATGAAATAAAAAAAATTCGAAATTGTGGAAGATAAGATTCGAACTTGGGACCTTTTGGACACCAAGTACACATTTTGCCACTCCAGCAACAATTACTTATGGGTAAATTTGTATCATAAAATATATATATTATAATTATAAATATTTTGTTAAAAAATAAAAATTTCGAAAGTTGTTGAAGTGGAGATTCGAACCTGGACCTTTTGAAGACTAAATGAAGACCCTGTCATTTCAGCTAAACTTATTTCTTATAAAAAATGTATCATTAAATAAATAAATATATATATATATATATATATATATATATATATATATATAATATATATATATATATTATAGTTATCATTTACTTCGGGTTGGGTCGAGTCCAACCCGACTTTTGTGAACTAAACCCGTGACCCGACCCGACATTTCGGGTCGGGTCCAAATTGACCCGAAATGAATTTTAAAATTTCTAAACCCGACCGGGTTGGGTCGGGTCATTGCGCGACCCGACCCTATGAACACCCATACCTAAAAACGATTGAATTTCAAAAAAAAAATGTGTATATAAATTATTAACCATGCTTTTACTTAGTAACCAGACGTCTTGCATCAGTAAGCAGTGATTGTTCACGTCAAATGATAAAAGACTGAATTAATAAAATAAAGTTTCTACTTAGTAATCGGACATCTTGCCTCAGTAAGCATTGATTGTTCGCGTCAAACGATAGAGTTTTTAACATCTGAGATCCGAGTAATTAAGTCTGTAGGGGTGTCTTAACACCTAATGCCCTAAAGCCAACTGGTTTGGGAGTCACTGGCCCAAAACTTGCTACAAGGATTGCAGATGTTGTAAATAAAAAAAAAGGAGAAAAAATTGAGAAAAATAAAAAATTCCATTGCTAAAAAGGTGTGAATTCTGATATAACTTTAGGATAAAAATATTACTCTATTTTCAACTGCACTTATGAATATTGTGGGCATAATGGATTGATTAGTACCTTGTTAGCTGTGTATATGGAGAATGATAAAAAGCATTAGAGAATTTATTAATTTAGTAATTTAGAAAGAAATAAAACAACTACTAAATTGGATAAGAAATTTCACTTGTTTAGTTACTAACTTGTTTATTTTGTTTCTTTTGTCATTTTGATTTTGTGTGCATTTCATTAACGTTTGTGGGTATCGTCGCTGTAAACCCTCTCGAGACTATAATTCGTCCACTAGGGACACCTAGGGGTTTAAAGGCTTGTTGCATACGCTAAATGCAACCGTGATCCCTACGAAAGTGGCTTAGATTAATTTAGTTTTAATTGTTTATTTCATTTTATTTTTTTTTGTTTTGCTCGAGGACTAGCAAAATGTTAGGTTTGGGGGTGTGATGAGCGAAAAATATATCAATATTTACCGCCCATTTGACCTAATATTTTGTATGATTTCTCTGGTTTTATGAACGTTTTGATGTATTTTAATTTATTTTATAGATAAAATAAAATCGGGACTCAATGGAATCAATCAGGACTAAATATGGAACAAATAAGGGCCAAAACTAGACTTGATATTTGGATTTTGGAGGTTGGAAACTTGAAATTGCGTTCTAATGAAGTACAATTTCGGAAATTTCAGCTTTGTGCAATGTTCGTATTTTGGCCATAACTCTTACTTCGATATCAGATTGAGGTGCAACAAGTTCCAGATGAAAGAAGACTCAAAGATCTACAACTTTGAAGAATTCTGAAGTTTTCATGACCGAAATTGATGAAAAATCTGAAAGTGTGTTATGTGTAATTATTAAAGTCATTTTCAAAAATAAAAAAATAAAAATGAAAATAAAAAAAATGAAAATTATCAAACTTCACCAAACATGTTTGCATGTTTGGTGGATGATTTGGTGTCATGTTCTGTGTGCCATGTTTGGTGGAGAAATTGGTGGAGGTAAAATTTTGCCTATAAATACCAAGCCATTTCATTTGTAAATTTCATACTTTCCTTGAGGTTTCTAATAAGAAACTTGAGGATTGTATCTTGTGTGTTTATTTTCTGTATTTTAATTATGTATTTTTATTTTTAGTAGTAATAATATTTTGTATGTTTTTACTTTCTTTTATGTTTAGTAATTAATTTCCGTTGGGGAAATGGTGAAATCTTTAATATGATAAGGTAGATTAATCTCACTTAATTTATAATATGGAAATTGTAATCTAATAATATGGATTAATGTTTTGTACCGCCTACATGGATGGTTTTATTTATTTGACATAATGTGACACCACCTATATGGTCGATCTTTAGGTGACAGATGATTACCGCCTATATGGTTGGTTTATGGACAAATAATAACACCGCCTTTATGGCTGTTTTGACTTAATTGGATGACACTGACAATTTCTCTATTATAATAAAGTGAGATTTCTACATTTGAAATACTAAAGGTGGATCCTCTAACCCCAATATTTTATTTTTAATTTAAGGAAGTGATGAAGCACAATATGCATGAGTTTAATAATTGATTTTTGCTTCTTATTGACTGATCATCAATAAGATTAATGTGGTAAACTTAAAATGAACTTGGAAATGGATTTTAGGTTTCAGCATTGGATTCAATAGATCACGATCTCACTTTAGGGATTTCCTTACAGGATAGGAAAATAACTATCAGGTGTGGGTAGCCATAATTGGAACTTGACCTTAATGAATTCGGGTAACTTAGTTAACATAGGAATACTGTTAATTGGGTTACTTTGGGTGTTTGCATTCGACCATCAGAAGAGGCTTATGCATATCTTCGTGTTCCAGGTTAACAAACTAATTTATTACACATGTATAGGAGAATCAATTCATCATTAGAATAATATTATGTGAAATCACAACCCTAGATGTTTATTTTCTTTATTATTAATTTCCTTTGTTTTATTTTGTATTTTTATTTATTGAGTTATTTAGCAAATCAAAATTCAACCAACCAATCAACAATCATTCCCTTCTCACCCTAATTAGATACCTGTAAACATTTAGCATCAATAATTAATAACAACAGTAGAAATTAAGTCATTGTGGGATCAATATTTTTATACTACTTGAGCGATACGTGCGTTGTGTTACGTGTGTGATTTCACCGATCAAATGCCCAAAACTCTCATGCCTTTATTGGTCGGACCAACCCAACCGGTGATGAGATCTTGAATCTGGAAAGACCTAAGAGGGTCCCGTAAATAGAAGATTCAAAAGAAGCTCGGGAATAGAGGATCGGGCACCAAGATATACTTATTGGACTCTATATATTAATGAGTGGGAATCGTCAAGGTATTTTGAAGCTACCGGAAATAATAGAAGAGAGAGGTCGCTTGCACGCTTTATTTTACAAGGAACGAAAGCGTGCAAAACAAGCTTTTTGGAAGAGCAGAGATGATCGACGGGGAGGACTTGCGATGAAAGTTTATATATACAGAAGAAAAAGCTACAAAATCTAATCTAATTTATCGTAATATCTTAGTTAACATGTTGATCATCTTAGGGTGATCCTTTTGTCGACAGAAAGAGAGAGAGAGTCAAAAGCCTATAGCACTGTTTTGAGCCCCATTTCTTTCCACCCGAGAAGGACTAAACAGAACTCTAAATGAATACACGGGGTGAAGTGATATATATATATATATATAATTATTTTAAAACGTGTATATAATTATAGAAGTGAATTTCATCTCTTGAAAACTAAAAATATGTGCCCACTCACAGATTTAACATTTAACCAATTAAATTCGTGGAGTAGCTGAT
>SKCR01050189.1:0-39398 GCA_019454045.1 Zanthoxylum bungeanum | reverse complement strand
TTTGGGACATATTATAGTAACCAACAATAACTCATATATCCACAATGGTATCTCAAGTCGAATGACCACTGTGCTACTCGACTCGAGAAGATTCTTATTAATATTGGTGTACCATCTATTAGGACATATTTGGTGAGTCGGTCAATATTTATCAAATAAACACCTACACATATATACGAGTCTCCCAATAATCATGGTTCATTATGATAAACTATCGGACCAAGTCTCGATATACGACATGTATTGGCCTCAGCAAATTTTACCACCCGACCAATGTTAGTAAATCTTGACCAGGAACTTTATTTGACAATATACTTCTAGTAATGACACTTTCCAATGTCAATTACAAACTACTTTGTAACTACACACTACAAAATATATTATCGGGTCTTTGTCTAATATATACATATCACTAAATCATATAGTTTCAATCTAATCGTAATTAGATTGAATATGTCTATAAAAGCAAGAAGTACTACCATAAATAAGTAATATTATGGAAAAAAGAATTGTTTGTATTCATGAATCGGACATAAATACGATCTGAATTGGCACTCCGAGCACCAACCCTAACAGTAACAATGATGTCCAATGATAGCAAAAAGCAGCTAAGTGATGCATGGTTAGTTGATTCTGTAGCAACATGGCACATGACCTATAGGAGAGAATGGTTCTACCATTATGAACCTGTCTATAGAGGATCGATTTTTCTAGGCAATGATCATTCCTTGAAAATTGATGGGATTGGAGCCACCAAAATAAAGATGTATGATAGTACTATCTGTACTATATAAGATATTTGACATGTTGTGGGAATGAAGAAAAATCTTCTGTCAGTTGAACAGTTAGATAACCTCGGATACAAGATCGTTGTTGAAAACGGGGTATTAAAGATGGTGAAAAGAGCACTTACAGTCTTGAAAGTTGAAAAGATCTTAGCAAACTTGTATATGCTCTTGGGAGACTCAATTCAGGAAGCAATTGCATCAGTGACATCACTGGATTCTGGAGAGGAAGCTTCGAAATTGTGGCATCAGAAATTATGCCACATGTCAAAACAGGGAATGAAGATTCTCGTCAATCAAAAGCTACTCACAGGCTTGAAAGCGGCCAGTCTACCATTTTGTGAGCATTGTGTTACAAGTAAGGAAAACGAATTAAAATTCAGCAAGTCAAGTACTCGGAGAAAAACTATTTTAGAATTAATCCACTCTAATGTTTGGGAAGCACTGTTTCATTCTCAGAAGAAAGTAAAATATTTGGTATCATTTATTGATGATTTTTCTAGAAGATATTAGGTATACTCGATCAAAAACAAGTTAGATGTGATGTCAGTTTTTAAAAATTTCAAAACATAAATTGAAGTAAAAACTGAAAATAGAATCAAGTGTTTAAGGACAGATAATGAATGAGAATATTGTAGCAAGGATTTTGATGTATATTGTCAGTAAAAAAACACAAAAGACAAACTACTACACCATACACTCCTCAACAAAATGGTGTGGCAAAAATGATGAATAGAATGCTACTGGAAAGAGTAAGACTTATGCTCAGAAAGCTAGTCTACCAAAATATTTTTGGGCAGAAGCAAGTCATACAACATATTATGTTGTAAATAGATCTCCATCAACAGCAAATGATTTGAACACACTGATGGAGATGTGGAGCAGAAAGCCAACCGATTACTCATCTCTTCATATTTTTTATTTTTCTGTATACGTGATGTACAACGCTCAAGAAAGAACAAAGCTAGATCCAAAATCTAGAAAACATATTTCCTGGGTTATGTTGATGGAGTAAAAGGGTATCGCTTGTGGGATCCCACTACCCACAAGATCATCATCAACATGGATGTGATATTTTTTGGAGTTGGTACTTGGAGCGCCAATCTGAATGTATTGTATATTTTATTATTTATTAAAAAAATAATTACATTTTCATTTCAAACCTTATTAATGGTAATGTCATTATACATATTAGATTGATGTATAAATATACTAAGAATGACATCGACCTTAAAATAGTCTTGTAGTAATACTGAACACTGGGTGGTACGACATTGGGATAGTATTACTATTATAAACTAATCTTAAAGTAAATATTCATAGTCGTTCGTTTTGGAATACGGCCGAATTCATATAACCTAGAAGACTAGCATATGCTGTATATTGGAATTGGAGTTCCAATGGTTTAACCCGATGTACTATAAGATTTGGAAGCTCGTATAGACGTATGGGTATTCGTTGGAGTGAATACTGAATGACTCACAGGTGATTCCTAATTTTTGGAATTACAAACAACCGTCGATAGAAATCTCCTCGAGTCGAGTAGCATTTGTGATCCTTTTGACTATATGATAATATTTATTTTGTGTGAGATCTTCCACACTCAGATGCCGTGTATATCAGAGACCTTTCATGGTCTAACCACTAGATGTTCGTTGGGTGTGGACCGATGCACTCGTTAATCAAAGTCTTATCAAGATAGGATTTGTTAGCCTGTACTTGTATCGTAAGAGGTTTAGGTATCCATGTGAGTAAGTTACGATTTTTAAGACTTTGGCCAAATCTGATCACCTAGGGTGAATCACATTGGTTGTAAAGAATCGTGGACATGTCAACATGAGATGTGCACCTCAGAAACTTGACGGTGTATCTATTCTGTTTCCTACGATGGAGGGATTAATAAATATTGTGATGACCTCGACTTGTATAGTTCAAAAAGGTCGTTTGTGTCCTTCGTGATTTCAGAGGTAGTCGAATTACTCACATATTAGCTAGGCTTATCTTAAGAACGTGTCTAGACTTAGAGAGTCTCACAATATGAAGTGTACTCATTAAGCACTTTAGTGGTCGATTAATTTTTATAATAAATAATATTCGATATTATAATTATCAACTAAGATAATAAGTGTTATTAGATACATTGATTATTTTACTTTGACTAATTGGATTAATCCAAAATTACACAAGGGCTTGTCGTAATTTCATAAATATCTCTATTATTTAACGATATTTTGTAATTACAAATATGTAATAATATCTGTATTTGGCTTGATTTAATTGGATTAAATCAAAGTGGTAGACATATAACTAATCCATTAATTAAACTTTGTCATGATTTAATTGGATTAAATCAAAGTGGTAGACAAAGGTGATTAGTCATACCTAATTATACATATTTGTACAAATTAGATTAGTGTAGAGTTTCAATCAAGTCCCAAGGATCACAAACATGCATAAAAATGAGTTGAATACAACCAAGGAGTAAGGCGGAATACATACTCACATTGATGGGTTTTATGCTAGGAAGAACAAGTTGCGTTTTCTGCCTTGTTGGTGCTCGGTTTGGGCCTCCAAAAACAGGGGCTGCTCGGTTTTGGTCCTCTTTGCGTCTCCAAAAATCGGCCATTGATGACTCCATGGAAGCTCAAAGCTTCAAGCTCCAAAACTAAATCCAAGCTCACAAATTCGTTTCCCTATCACCATAATATAACCCAAGGTGTGTGCTAGCACTTGATTTTTGCCACACAAAATCGTTATCTTTCTTCTCATTTTGTTCGGCAGCAGATCCAGAACAAGAAGAAGAAGGAAAATGGCTCCAAAACCGTGATGAAGGAGAAGAGGGAAAATGAGAAGACGAATGTGGTCTAAGAGAGAGAGAAAAGAAAAATGATTTTGGTTTATATATTTCCAAAAAGCAAATACCAAATTCTTTTTACTTTTCAAAAGTAAAAATCAAAAAAGCAAAACAAATAAATGCTTTTCAATACCACATCAATCACTCAAATCAAGTGAAACTTGTCACATCACTCAAAGTGACATTTGATTTGACGCTTGATGTATTTGCGATTTGACGCTCGATTTGACTTGCGTGCCGCACTCGAATTCGAAATGCGAATGCGCTCACAATAATCCCGGGCTCGGGTTCGCTAATTCCAAATTAACGAATTTTCCGTCGCGTCGTAATTAAATGATTACGCCTAGCGAAATCACTATTTACGTCGCTAACGAATTAATTCTTAATTAATTCGTTCGCCCGAATTAAAATCTAATTTTAATTGCGCGTCGAAATCCAATTCTATAATATATCAAATATATTATTTTATCGATTAATTCCAAATTAATCGTTCTCTCTTTAATTAATATTTTATCCAGATAAAATATCTCCGCAATTAATCCAGATTAATTTTCTCTCTCTTCCAATTAATCCCAGATTAATTAAGTGCGAGTTATACATCATCGGTGATCTTCAGGGAAGCGACCCATGAGATCTCGGATATGTTGGCAGTAAATACGGTCGTCGGATTATCCGAACACGTAAGTACCTCGTACTACGTTCATACCGATTTACAAGACAAGGTTGGCTTCTAGCAAAGCGCCATGCCTACCCAATTCTCCAGAAATATTCTTACAGGAATATATAGATCTGTATCAAGCGTAGTATACTGTAGTATTGTGTATATCGGCCCAGTATCGGATAGTCACGTGCTAGGCCTGGGCTGGATTTGTGTCTGCCCGTACGAAGCACATGTCGGATGTCTGGGTAACTAGTCTCTATAATCGGATATACATGACCTTGTCATAATATCCCGATGGCCGCGCAGCACTTAAGACCACTAATACCGTATCCAGCGTGACATCATCTCCACTATGACTGAAGTGATACTTCCGTCTTGACATCACACCCAATACACTATGACTCTCTGATAAACCCAGAAGTGGAGTACGCAAGAACCGGTTTAAAGCCCTGTACCACCAAGACCAAGGTCTATCGATTATCGTAAGTATTAGCGATGTAAGTCTCAGGTTAAGACTATACACATCTACCTTGATTTCGGCCTCCCATAGACACATAGTCAATACCAATGGGATTCCGAGGGG
This sequence comes from Zanthoxylum bungeanum, assembly GCA_019454045.1. Lineage (NCBI taxonomy): Eukaryota > Viridiplantae > Streptophyta > Magnoliopsida > Sapindales > Rutaceae > Zanthoxylum > Zanthoxylum bungeanum. Next base: position 34,515 of record SKCR01050189.1, on the reverse strand, counting down.
TCTATCCAGAGCGAAGCTGTTTCCCGTACCATCGGTGAAATACGACCTCCTATCGCACTTGCATAAGTATCCAATACTTATATATATGAGAACTATACTGTTGTGCCCTCACAACGCGCACAAGTGCAATACTAGCCTATTCCGCATTATTGATGTCCTATCTCGATAATACTCCGGCTAGGGATATTTAATGATTAATCCTTCGTGGACTGATACTGTCTCATATCATCTCAATCCAGGAACTAATTATATGGACCTCTATTCATTTTATATATCTATGGTGATTTAATCACAAATGATGAGAGTGCAATTTCCTTGTCACATAGTTAATTGCTACAACAACACAATGATCTGTGCAAAATAGTGCGCTATGGGTCATTTTATCCAACAATCTCCCACTTGGCACATAGCCAGTCACTCAAGTGTCCAACACCCGCAACTATGTACGGTTCGCTCAAATTGCTGAGGAAAGGTTTTCGTCAGTGGATTTGCGTAATTATCTTCTGACGCGATTTATACGATCATCACATCGCCACGATGTATGATCCGAACGAATCAGATGATATAGATATATATCTGGATCGTCGATGAGACCATTAATTCTTTAGCCTGTGCTGACGCCTAGCTCAGCTGCTAACAGAACTATATCTAATCTAATTAGATTTATTATCAATCCAAATGGCTTCTATTGCTGCCTCAGCTGCAGCAATAATCCGAATTTGTTGTTTATTCGGCAACAGTTATCTTGCTCGGAATATTTCCAGCTTACTGTCCCGTTATTCAAACTTTATAGTACCGTATTATTTAATTGTTTGGAAACTTGCAGCAGTGATCCCAGTCACTTCAAGTTCTCCATCTCCATAGTTTAAGACAACATCTTTAGTTCTCTCAGATACTAACAGATGTTCTTAATCTTCAATCCAGTGACTATCACTTGGATTGACCCGATTATGACTCTATATGCTCGAAGCGTATGAGACACCAATACAAGTACATTTTAAATGTACAATTTCCAGAGTGTTAACAACTCCAAATCTATCCCGTAGATCTTTATTCCTTGAATAAAGGTTGTTACTCCCCAGAATTCTACGGAGAGTTTCTACGAAAGCCAAGCTTTCACCGATAGCTTATGGGGGAATTTCATTGTCAGTGCTCTCTCCCACTAACCTCCTTATATAACAAGAATTATTTCGTTTTGAGTCAAATCATAAACTATTATGATTATTTCAAAAACGTCAGTTCCAAGAACCTTATGCTTGCTTCAATCCAAACATGGATCGAATAACCCGCAAAGCTTATTTGTCGGTTATATAAAATCGTCAGGATGTTGTAAACATCCTCCAAAAGGTTTCCTTTTCAGGAAAGCGATTTTGATTTGCAACTGACACATTTCATAAATGAAATATGCAGTTATCAACAAGCATCTTCAAAATGGATTTACCATGGCAACAGGTAAAAGGTTGAACCGTTATTAACACAATGTTGATAACGATACCTTTTTGTCAAAAGCCCAGCTTTGTACGTTGGTATGTTGCCTTCCATGTATGTCTTCCTGAAGACGTTTAATGTACCATAGGCACAATGCCTTGTGGTACAACAACTAGTATCCAAAATAGTTGTTAAACATGTAATCCATTCCGGACTCATGGCACTTTGCCATAATAGGGAGTCGATACCTTGTATCATACCTCATACGTAATCAGTTGGGTACCTTAAAAGATTAACATCTTTATGAGGTGAGATCAGAAACCCATACCCAGGTTGTTTTCTGACTCTCTCTGATCTACGCGGTTTCTTGTGTATTTGAAGATTAATGGTATAGATTCATCATTGATGAACTATTTGTGTTCCATTACGGACCTTGTGCCTTGAACAGTATTACTCTGATTTTCATCGAGTATCACTATCCCCACTGACCACTGCATATCGGTATTCCTCTCAGGAAAAACCGCATGGTGAGCAACAATCACATTGTTCTCATGTGAGATTTACATAGTATATACTTAAGGTTTACCTTAGGATAACCTATATAGGCACTTTCCAATTTGGGTCTTTCAGTTTGGTATCATCCAAACGTTATGCCTGCATACCCAAATTAATAGAAATGAGAAACCCCGTTTCTTTCCTGTTCATATCCTATATGACATCTGTCAAACAGATTTATATGGAACCTTATTCTAAATAAGTTTTGCACTGATAATACATATCCTTTAGAAGGAAATAGTAGCTCAGAGCGACTCGTGATTAGCCTTATCATGTCTAACATGATTCGATTAATCCGTTCGGACACACCGTCACTTTGACGTGTTCCGGGAGGAGTCCTCATCTGAAAGAATACCATACTCTTTCATGTATGTACGAAACTTACTGCTTAAGTATTTTCCATTACGGTCTTACCGTGGCGGAATAATACTATAGCCGATCTGTTTATTTACTTCGTGTCGAAACTTCAAAAGTTTACGATCTGTGTTCTTCAAAAGAAACACATAACCATAACGTGATGCCACATCCGTTAAGGTCACGAAATATTCATGTTCACATCTAGCCTAGCTAGATATGGGCCCACTTACTTCACCATGAATAGGGCTAACAGATCGGTGGCCCTTTTACTATTACCAAGTAAATAGTATTTTAGGTACTTTACCTAATAAACTAGATTCGTAGACCTTATTTGAATAGTCAAAACAGTCCTAACACCCACTCTTCAAAAGTGTGGATATACGAGTCTAATTAAATTGTGTCCTAGACAACAATGCCACAAATAAGTCTCTATTGATCAAATCAATTTGCGCTATTTATTTGTCATTATATATGTTTGAGATTTTATTTATATTCAAAATATAAATTCTGTTATTTACATCTAATGTATTTATCTCAGTATCATCTTTATATAATAAAAAACACTTAGTGTTCTATGATATAAAGGTTTATCCGCAACGGATTAAATACTGATATAGAGATAATGTCTCTAGTCAAACTAGTTACATTATAACAGTTCCTAATTTAAGTATATACCCAAAGGGTAGTTCCTAAACTTAGGTATCTACGGTCGAAACAGCGACTTTCGTCCCGTTTCCGATTCGCAGAGAAATCTCGGCTTGAAGTCAGTATCCAGCTCATAGCGGATTCTGAACATCAATACATATATTTTATGTACAACACTAAGTATTTAAAATCTAATTTCAATACTAGCTGTGAACATAACTAAGACAAACATTTTCAAAGTAAGAGCCTTGCCCTTTCTTTAATTCCTTCGTGTCTGCCATATCCAAATGGTAGTCACTTTGGGATATGTCAATTATACTTTCAATATTTCAGAAACCTTAGGCCAAGCCTTGGGTTTTTAGAATATCGAAACGATGTGCACCTCGTGCTACATGCCCAATTGCAAACTTTACTTTATCTCCTCTAGAATAGTCAATTAATTTTCCAAGAATTATAAATTGCAATTTTAATACTTCTTAAATCTAAAATTAGATTTATGACAAGTATATTAATTAAGCATTAAAGTCATCATCACATAAATCTTCCAAAGATTTTATGCTCTACTTATTTTGCTTAATTTTGGGCGTAAGGTATAATAAATTATTTTATCAAATAAAGTAACCTATTATTATTCCCAATTTGAAAATTAAATCATTTAAAATATTTTAATCCCAGATTATATTTTAAATATCCAACTTTTCAATTTTATCTTGATTACAATAGTCCAACTATTTAATCAACGATTAGTGGTACTATATATATTATAATGATTATAATAGTCCAACTATATAATCAAATATAATCCAATTAATTAACCTCAATTACATTGATTACTATAATCCAATTATAAAATCAACTGTAAATTGAAATTAATTAATTCAAATATATTGATTAATATAATCCAATTATATATAATCAAGTATAATACAGTCCAACTGTTTATTCAAACAACAATTTAAATATACACGAAATAATTTAAATGAGCGCGTATGGCGAGTAATTGAACGAGTATTGCAAATTCAATTCTTGCCTCCCACTATTTTTCGTCGAGCCTCTAACCCTCTGTCGAGTACTCGGGAAACCGTGTTTCCTAGTGGGCTAGGATCCCGTTAAATATCACACAATCTTGACTTTGGCCAACAAATTGTATGATAATTAACTAGGTAGATCTCGAAGATCAATTGGATCTCATCCAACTCCTAGATCCAGTAGGTGGACATCCAAGTCCTAAACATTATCTAATATGCCTATACATCGAATGTATACCCTAACCTTTTCCTCTGAATCAACTAGGCCTTGGCTTTGGCACAACAAACCTAGTGATCCCAGTCAAGCGCGGACCCATTGACATGGAAGCTTCGTAATCAATGTCAATGGACAAGAAGTGGTCTTGACTTTGGCCAACAAACCACAACTTGGACACGACACCGATATGGAACAAAGCCTCGTGATTCAAACACATCTTCGACGGACAAGGGCTTGACTTTGGCCAACAACCCATGCCAATCTAGGATCTGAGCAAGAATCACTCAATGGAAGGAAAAGACGCATGATATTTGATGAGGGTTTTTCACGTGCAATTGGCTACCAATTATTATCTTTGTTAAGGTCTCATCATCATACACCCTTAAACATGCCTTCTAAACACATAATAAAGCGCATATGATAAAATAATAATGATATGCGGATGGATATTTTACACATTGATCCTAGATCAAATCTCTCACTTTCTCTCTCCCGCTAGCACAAATATTTCTTCTACCCGTTACACTACACTTCTAAAGAAACCTCATTTACATGGAGGGGAATAGGTGAGAAGAGAATACAAAGAAATAGGAGATAAGGCTGGACTCGCAGGTCCAATTAATAAATCAAATTTATTACACAATTTCTAAAATTGCCCCACCCTTCTAATATCCATCCGATATACATTATTCAAACATCACAACATGTATTCATACAAACATGTTATCAATCAATCTAATCAATTTAATTCTAATTCATTATTTAATTCCAAATTAAATATTACACTTTATAAAATAAACCTTTACGACTTAAATTCCAAATTTAATCGTTACGGGTCTCAAAGCCCGATTAATATCCAATATTAATTTAATTAAAGTCCAATGGGCTTTTAATTAATTTCTTGAGGCGTGGACTTTTGGTCAACTCGGGTCAAACCCGCAACCAAAGTCCAATCCGGGAGTTACCCCATAAGCCCATAAATTAATTTAGGCCCATTAGGCCCAATTAAATGTTAAAGGTTCATTAGTCGCATTTGGGCCTTTGGAAGCGGTTTTGGGCCTAATTGGATCCAACCAATTTTGGCCTAAACCAACTTTGTACAACAAAGTCCAAAACCCCAATAACAACTTAAAAGCCCAAATCCAATTTTAAGCCCAATAATTTAATTTCAAAAATTCCAAATTTTCCAATTAATTACCTAAAGTGTATAGCATTATTAATTACCCAAATCAAAGTTTCCAAAACATGAAATTTGTCCAATTAATCATGCTTAACATCAATTAATCATGTCCAACATAATTAAATCAAAATCAAACCCAATTTATACATGCTAAAGTCTCGGCCATAAGGGGAAAAAATGCCCAAATCAAATTCAATCCAATTGAACCCAATCAAACATAAATACAACATCCCCAAATGATTTCTAAGTCATCCAATGAACAAAAAATCAAAAAACCAAGACATTAGGGCACTTGCCAAATTCGGCCATCACAAGCAAATTGGGGAAAAATTGTTCCAAACACTTTTCATCAAATTGATCTAATCAATCATCAATTAAACAACATTCAAGCATTCTAAATCATCCAATTTCATTAAACATGCTCAAAATCAAGTTTACCCAAATTTTGGGCCCAAATTTGTCATGCCCAAAATTTGGGGAAAAATGGATCCAACCAAATTTCATGAAATTGATTATGCACAACATCAATTCAACCTCATTCAAGCATACTATACTAAACAATTAATCATTTGATGCTCAAATTGAGTTTACCCAAATTAAAGTTTTGGCCAACATTAAGCAAATTGGGGAAAATCAATCCAATTAATTTTTTATCAAATTGATTACATATAACTCTAATTAATTCATATACAAGAATTCTTAAACAAACAATTTTGTCAAAATCATGCTTAAATCAAAAAGCCCCAAATTTGCTCAAGAACCCTAATTCGTTTTTATGCAACCAATAGCTCAAGATACCATTGTAGAGTTTCAATCAAGTCCCAAGGATCACAAACATGTATAAAAATGAGTTGAATACAACCAAGGAGTAAGGCGGAATACATACTCACATTGATGGGTTGATGCTAGGAAGAACAAGTTGCGTTTTCTGCCTTGTTGGTGCTCGGTTTTGGCCTCCAAAACAGCAGGGGCTGCTCGGTTTTGGTCCTCTTTTGCGTCTCCAAAATCGGCCATTGATGACTCCATGGAAGCTCAAAGCTTCAAGCTCCAAAAATAAATCCAAGCTCACAAATTCGTTTCCCTATCACCATAATATAACCCCATGTGTGTGCTAGCACTTGATTTTTGCCACAAAAATCGTTATCTTGCTTCTCATTTTGTTCAGCAGATCCAGAACAAGAAGAAGAAGAAAACGGCTCCAAAATCGTGAAGGAGAAGAGGGAAAATGAGAAGACCGAATGTGGTCCAAGAGAGAGAGAAAAGAAAAATGAATTTGGTTTATATATTTTCCAAAAAGCAAATACCAAATTCTTTTTACTTTTCAAAAGTAAAAAATCAAAAAGCAAAACAATAAATGCTTTTCAATACCACATCAATCACTCAAATCAAGTGACAACTTGTCACATCACTCAAAGTGACATTTGATTTGACGCTTGATGTGATTTGCGATTTGACGCTCGATTTGACTTGCGTGCCGCACTCGAATTCGAAATGCGAATGCGCTCGCAAATAATCCCGGGCTCGGGTTCGCTAATTCCAATTAATGAATTTTCCGTCGCGTCGTAATTAAATGATTACGCCTAGCGAAATCACTATTTACGTCGCTAACGAATTAATTCTTAATTAATTCGTTCGCCCGAATTAAAATCTAATTTTAATTGCGCGTCGAAATCCAATTTCTAATAATATATCAAATATATTATTTTTATCGATTAATTCCAAATTAATCGTTCTCTCTCTTTAATTAATATTTTATCCCAGAAAAATATCTCCGCAATTATCCCAGATTAATTTTCTCTCTCTTCCAATTAATCCCAGATTAATTAAGTGCGAGTTATACATCATCGGTGAATCTTCAGGATGCGACCCATGAGATCTCCGGATATGTTGGCAGTAAATACGGTCGTCGGATTATCCGAACACGTAAGTACCTCGTACTACGTTCATACCGATTTACAAGACAAGGTTGGCTTCTAGCAAAGCGCCATGCCTACCCAATTCTCCAGAAATATTCTTACAGGAATATATAGATCTGTATCAAGCGTAGTATACCGTAGTATTGTGTATATCGGCCCAATATGGATAGTCACGTGCTAGGCCTGGGGCTGGATTTGTGTCTGCCCCGTACGAAGCATGTCGGATGTCTGGTAACTAGTCTCTATAATCGGATATACATGACCTTGTCATAATATCCCGATGGCCGCGCAGCACTTAAGAGTACTAATACCGTATCCGCGTGACATCATCTCCACTATGACTGAAGTGATACTTCCGTCTTGACATCACACCCAATACACTACAACTCTCTGATAAACCCAGAAGTGGAGTACGCAGAACCGTTAAGCCCTGTACCACCAAGACCAAAGTCTATCGATTATCGTAAGTATTAGCGATGTAAGTCTCAGGTTAAGACTATACAAACCTACCTTGTTTTCGGCCTCCCATAGACACATAGTCATAATACCAATGGGATTCCGAGGGGTCTATCCAGAGCGAAGCTGTTTCCCGTACCATCGGTGAAACACGACCTCTTATCGCACTTGCATAAGTATCCAATACTTATATATATGAGAACTATGTCGTTGTGCCCTCACAACGTGCACAAGTGCAATACTAGCCTATTCCGCATTATTGATGTCCTATCTCGATAATACTCCGGCTAGGGATATTTAATGATTAATCCTTCGTGGACTGATATTGTCTCATATCATCTCAATCCAGGAACTAATCATATGGACCTCTCTTCATTTATATATCTATGTGTGATTTAATCACAAATGATGAGAGTGTAATTTCCTTGTCACATAGTTAATTTGCTACAACAACACAATGATCTGTGCAAATAGTGACGCTATGGGTCATTTTATCCAACATTAAGCCCACATAAAAATTGATTAGAACTTTTATTAATTAAAAATTGCATAAGTTTTGCTATAAATAGCAAGCTTGAGCAAAAGTTTTAATTAAGCTTAAGAAAGCTAAAACAAGCAAGAGTTAGAGAAATTAGCCTAAGTTAGAGAAGTGTTTAGAGAAGTTTTGGAAAATCTAAAAGGGGTTTTATGGCGAAAATCCAGTAACGCAGCGGAACAGTGGAAAATCAAAATTTTTCGATTTCAAAACTTTTTCTCGGATAAATTAAATAAACTCATTTATTTAATTGCCCAATTATTAAATTATGAAATAAAACACATTAAATCAAATTTATGTCAATTTATCGAATTGCCCATAAACCAAGCATTTTGTTTATTTTAATCCGAAATTGTTCGAAACGATTTTGGATGATTCTAAATCATCACAAATATGAATTTAACATGTCCTACCACATGAAATTCAAATTGCAACCAAACTTCCAAAATTTTAGAAAAAAGCCGAGAGCCCCTTAAAGTCCAATAATGTGCATTTTGCATTTTCCATGTTCAAAACACATCCAAATGAAATCCAATCAACATAGGATTTTATGTGTATCATATACACATAAAAATACACAACATAAATGAAACCCCCAAAATTGGAAGTTGTCTTAAACCCTAATTTTTCAATTTCTTCACATTGGACAAATTAGACCAAATTGGGTAAATCCAACACTTCAATCATGTTTCTTCTATTACAATCAAGCCTCACCACAATGAAACAACTATAGAAAAAATCTAGGTCATTTAAGAGTGGGTCAATAACTCTATATTGGCAACAGTTTCTCAAACTATCAAAAGTATGCTTATTAACATATTAGAAGCATTCTTTGACTTAATACATTCATAACCCTATTCTCAAACATCCATTAAACAAAAACACAAACAATAAAGAATAGAAATTCATGAGAACATCACAAGATGAAGCCAATAACAAGAGGAACATTTTTCTCTCTAATGGCTAGTTGGAAATACTCACTTAAATCCAAGCTTTCTATGATTTTCTTCTTTGTCTCAAGGTTCTTTTGCTTTCTTTCAATGGAGTTTTTAGGTAAGTGTATGACTTAATGAAACCCTAAATGAAACAAAATAATGTATACCAAACCCCTTATGCCTTGGCCGAATTTGGTAGCTTGCAAAATATCAAGATATTTTCAATTTTTGTTTCATTTAATGCTTTTTATCAAATTGCATTTTAATCATCAAACATTTAATGAATTAAATTAAGTCAACAAAAGCAACTCAAGTCATTAAAATAAATATTATAACTTTAAAATATTTATATTTTAATTAATTAATCATTTAACAATTAAATAATAAAATAATTATTTAAATATAAATATATTAAATATTGTATTATATTTACACTAAATATCAAATACATATATATATATATATATATATGATATTAGTCAAATATCTCAATCAATTAATTAATGTGTATTTGAATTAATCTATCATTAAAAGCAAATACACAACAATCGGGAAATGACTATCGGGTCCCTACACATGTATTTTGCGTTTAACTTTTAAACGACTTTATAAATAATCAATATTATTTATAAATGTTGCCCTAGTGCTATACGAGTTTATTTCATTTGTGAGACTCTCTAGATTCAGGCATATCCGTCAGGAAATCAAATTTCATGTCCATAATTTATCCACCCGTAAATTATGACGATCACGGATAAACTCGCTGAATCATACAGGTTGAGGTCATGGAAAATGTATAATTTCTCCGTCACAGGTATCCGGATATATCCCAAATATATAGATGTAAACGTAAAATCTCTATGGGGATTATCCCATCGACGTCTCAATTAGCAATCTCAAAAAAAAATTTTAGAACTGGCTTCTAAATTTTACCACGGGCCCATGGTTTTTATCTGATTGTTAATCATATGGACTACCTATGCTCTGATACACAGAACTGACGGATCCTATCTTGATACACACAGGATACCATGAGGATCTATCTACACCCAACGAACATGCGGAGGTTTGATCTAAATAGATCGGTGACGTGACTACCATCTAAGTGTGGAAGATGTCTCATATGCCCACATTGGTATCTCAAGTCGAAGAATCACAAGTGCTACTCAACCCGATAAGATTCTTATTGACGTTGGTGTACCATCCATTAAGAATCTTCGGTGAGTCATTCAGTGTTTATCCGCTATAAACACCTACACGTCTTTACTAGTCTCCAAGACTTATGGTTCATTGAGAAACCATTGGAATCATATATTCCAGTATACGATATGTATCGGTCTCAACAGGTTTACTATACTGACCAAGTAGTGTAAACCTTGACCAGGAACAGTATGAGAATGACAACGTCATGATACAACTCAATGTCAGTTGCGACGCTTTTGCAACAGCATCATGACTAGTCATTCCAAGGTCATTACATCTTTACCATATTAAAAGATACATTATATTATAGAAACTGTATATATTATTCATAAATAACGTTTAACAGTAGTATTCATAAAGAAATACAACCGGGAATTGGCGCTCTGAGCACCAATCCCAATAAAAACTCTCATTTGCTCTAGTGCCAATAACGATTGTATCTAATACCCATCGACTCCACGTGTTTATCAAACAACTTCAGAGGTATAGCCTTCATCAGCGGGTCTGCAACATTATCTTCACTTGGTACCTTGCACATGACAATATCCCCTCGCGACACAATCTCTCGAACGATGTGGTACTTGCGTTCCATATGCTTCAACTTTCGATGCGCCCTCGGTTCCTTTGCTTGCGCAATGGCTCCAGTATTATCACAGTATAACAAAATCACATTCTCGATACTTAGGACAACTCTCAATTCTGTGATAAAATTCTTTATCCACACAACCTCTTTTGCAGCTTCAGAAGCTACAATATATTCTACCTCAATGGTGGAATCTGTTGTTAATCCCTGTTTGGAACTCTTCCAACAAACTGCACCTCCATTAAGGGTAAATACGAATCCAGATGTAGACTTTCTATCGTCGGGATCCGATTGGAAATCGGAATCCGTATACCCGTTAACTTGCAGTTCGTTTCCTCCATAAATTATTAACTTATCCTTAGTACATTTAAGATACTACAGGATATGTTTAATGGCCATCCAATGGTCATTATCTAGTGGACAGATATCGACTAGTTACGCTAACAGTGAAACAAATATCAAGCCTTGTAAATAACATGGCATACATTATGCTACCCAAACACGAAGCATAAGGTTGGTTAGACATTCTAACCTTCTCATCTTCTGTTTGTGGACTCATCTTCTTTGAAAGATGAATCCCATGTCTGAACGGTATGTTTGTGTCTTACAGTTACCAAAATTTACCATTCCAAGATCTTATCTATGTACGTTGATTGGGATAACCCAATCAGCTTCCTTTGTCTATCTCTATAGAGTTTTATCCCTAAAACATAGGAAGCTTCTCCCAGGTCCTTCATGGAGAAATTCTTACAAAGGTACGCTTTGACGCTTTGTAACATACCTAAATCATTCCCAATGATTAGGATGTCATCAACATATAGGACTAAAAATACGACCATGCTCCCACTGGCCTTCTGATACACACAGGATTCCTCCGAATTCTTGAGCAAACCAGACGATCTAATAATCTCGTTGAATCGAAGATTCCAACTTCGTGAAGCTTGTTTAAGTCCATAAATGGACTTCTTAAGCTTACACATTATACCCGAGTTTTCGCTGGACGCATCCAGCTGTTCCATATAGATTTCTTCATCAAGAAACCCATTTAGAAAAACCGTTTTGACATCCATTTGCCAAATCTCGTAGTCATGATACGCAGCTATAGAAAGCAAAATCCGTATAGACTTAAGCATTGCTACTGGTGAAAAAGTTTCATCGTAGTCGACGCCAGGTCGCTACGTGTAACCTTTTGCTACTAGTCGGGCCTTGTAAGTTTCAACCTTACCATCAAGTCCTCGCTTCCTTTTGTAAACCCATTTACAACCGATAGGAACAATTCCTTCGGGAAGCGGAACTAAGTCTCAAACTTGATTCTCATACATTGAGTCTATCTCGGATTTCATGGCACTTTGCCATTTCACAGAGTCGATGTCCAACATCGATTCTCTATAGGTGAAAGGATCAGTCTCTTCAACTAAGAGAACATCTAGACTCTTTTCTTGTATCAAATACAAGCGATCAGGAGGTCTAGATACCCTTTCTAACCTACGGAGTGTGTGTGTTGAAGGTTCTTCATCTACTTGAACTTCAGGTTCTTCCGTTGGTTGTTGTTTTCAGGTTGGACTTCATTAAGTTCAACCTGTCTATGATTACCACCTTCTGACAAAAATTCTACTTCTAAAAATTTTACGAAGCGAGCTATGAACACATTTCGATGCTCGGTATCATAGAACATATATCCCCTCGTATTAGAAGGATATCCGACAAACCTAAACTTTTGCCCTCGTGGCGAAAGCTTATCTTGCTGAGTCACCTTGACATTGGTAGAACAACCCCAAACCGTAATGTAACTAAGATTTGGTCTCCTACCGAACCATCTCTCATACGGAGTCGTAGGAACAGCTTTTGAAGGAATCTTATTCAAAAGATGTGCAGCTGTAAAAAGAGAGTAGCCCCATAAGTAATAGGGCAAATCTGTGAAACTCAACATTTATCGGACCATATCCAATAAAGTCTGATTTCTCCTCTCAGACACTCCATTGTGCTGTGGAGTACCTGAAGGAGTATATTGAGCGAGAATCCTATTTTCCTCCATATAATCCATGAACTCACCACTCATATATTCACCACCTCGATCAGATCGAAGGCATTTAATATATTGGCCAGTTTGTTTTTCTACTTCATTTCGGAACTCTTTGAACTTTTCAAAGGTTTCCGATTTATGTCGTATCAAATAGATATAACCGTAATGTGATAGATCATCGGTAAAGGTAAGGAAGTACGAATAACAACTGTGAGCAGTCTGACTTAGTGGACTACATACATCAGAATGTACGAGTTCCAGTAAGTTAGTGGTGCGGTGTCCAACACCAGAAAATGGGGCTTTGGTCATCTTACCATAAATACATGATTCACAAGTTGGTTATGATTCAATAGTGGGATCTGGTATCAAACCATTCCTAACCAATTGGGTAAGGCGTTTAACGCCTATATGACCTAGTCGCATATGCCAAAGTTCAGTATTATTAATTACAAGTAAACTACATTGATTAATTCCAGTGTTTAAAATATCTTTTGAAGTTTGCAATGTATAATGACCATGCTTATTTGGACAACAAAGGATCTGAATATTACTTTATCATACAAATACAAAGAACATTTCTTAATATTAATATGAAAGCCTTCTGTATCCAATACAAAAAATGATATAATATTAGCTACACATCCAGGTACAAAATAACAATCATTTAACAAAAGTGTCTATTTCAGCAAAGGGATCTCGCATACTCCCATTGCAACTGCATCCAGTGAGTCTCCACTCCCGAACCGCAACTGCATCTCTCCAGGCTTCAGTTTCCTACTTTCCTTCAGCACCTGCAACGAATTGCAAATGTGAATGGGACAAGCAGAATCTAAAATCCATGTGGGTGTAACGGCTTCACAAGCCAAAGATATATCAATAAATGGAAAAATAAATGTACCTGATGTTGATGCTCTCTCTCTCCTCAGCTGGGAAATGTAGTCAGGACAGTTCCTTTTCCAGTGCTTGACTTTGCTTCAGTGATGGCACTTGTCTTCAGAAGCCCTCTTGGGCTTTGCTATCTTTGCCTGTGGTTGAGGACTGAAACCCTTTTTCTTCTTCCCTTTCTTCTTCTTTCCCTTTGACCAAGTCTGGGAAGAAGCAGATAGAGAAGTAGGTCTCGGAGGGCGAGTCGGTACTCCCTTCTTGAGGTCCTCTTCCACCGTGAGCAACATCTTTTACAGCTCTTGGTAGGTGCAGACAATCCCGTTCATGTTCAAGTACATCACAAACTAGCGATAAGAAGATGTGAGCGAACCAAGAATGACACTCCTACCGAGAATGTCATTCAGAATGAGATTATGTTGCCTCAATTGATCGATCAAATCGATCATCTGAAGAACATGCGGGATAACAGCTTGCCCCTAATTCAATCACGCATGGAATAGTTCCATTGCGACCTTATGAGCAATAACCTGTTCTTGGTTCTCAAACGATTGTCTTAATCGTTCATCATAGTATAAGCATCTAACATGCCATAATATTGTTTCTTGAGTCCCGGTGAAAGCGAACTTAAGATGTATGATTTAAGTTTTAAATTATCATCCTTCCAAGCTTGGAAGATTTCGCATTCTTTCGGTGTAGCGTCCTCTACCACAGCAAAGGGCAGTGGACCCTCAAGAACATATCCCAACTTCTCGGAATCGAGGACAATCCTCAAATCCAAATCCCAATCGGTGAAGTTATCAGTGCCTTTAAGTTTGTTCGCATCAAGCATATGTGCAAACTGATTAGTGGATGGTGCCGCCATCGCAAATCTATCATATAGATCATGAAAAATGGTTAGCAGAAATTTAAGCAGTTTCATATAATATCATAAGCATAAACTAGATCATGGATTTTAATCTAAAAATGCCCCTCCCACTAAATCATGCAATCTGTAATCCCCAAACAGAATACAAAGATTTAATAATTAAATTAAATACGAATAGTGAAAAGTGGATCCCATGAATATATTTCAGCTCACAGCAGAGGCACGGTCTCGCCTACGTATATTCATCAAGTAGACAACTCATTTGTCAATCACTCACTAGTGACTCATGGGTTTCTGGTCTTGGTCGTTTCTCGTTGTAGTTGCTAAGGCAGGCCCACAAGGAGACGTACCAAGGTTAAACTCGTCAATGATAAACTCAAGTTACTTGCGTAACCCTGACAGCTAGGGCACGTTCAGGATTCCGCTTTCGCTTGAATTTATCTAGTATCTTATATACATCCGGTATAAATAAATCTCTATCGGCTACACCCTCACAGTAGAGGCACGGTCTCAGATGTAGTCATAGAGGAATATTTATAAACCGTATTGACAAGACGGATCACATAACATGCATCAAATTCATAATTACATTTAAACCTTATTAATTATGGATTTTCCGCTAAGTGTCATACACCCTAAATCTAATCAAAATAGATTAAAAGATGTATGTTTAAAGTTAAGAAAACATTATTAAACATTGAATTTAAAGGGCTAATCATATTCGGGGTCCTAGAATCAGACTAGCTCTGATACCATTTTGAAAGGGGTTTTATGGCGGAAATCCGGTAACGCAGCGGAACAGTGGAAAATCAAAATTTTACGATTTCAAAACTTTTTCTCGGAAAAATTAAATAAAATTATTTATTTAATTGCCCAATTATTAAATTATGAAATAAAACACATTAAATCAAATTTATGTGAATTTACCAAATTGCCCCTAAACCAAGCATTTTTTTATTTTAATCCGAAATTGTTCAAAACAATTTTGGATGATTCTAAATCATTACAAACATGAATTTAACATGTCCTACACATTGCAATTCAAATTGCAACAAAAATTCTCAAAATTTTAGCATAAAGCCGAGAGCCCCTAAATGTCCAATAATGTGCATTTTGCATTTTCCATGTTCAAAACACATCCAAATGAAATCCAATCAACATAGGATTTTATGTATATCATATAAACATCCAAATACACAACATAAATGAAAACCCCCAAATTTGGAAGTGGTCATAAACCCTAATTTTTCAATTTCTTCAAATTGGACAAATTAGACCAAATTAGTTAAATCCAACACTTCAATCATGTTTCTTCTATTACAATCAAGCCTCACCACAATGAAACAACTATAGAACAAATATAGGTCATTTAAGAGTGGGTCAATAACTCTAGATTGGCAACAAGTTTCTCAAACTATCAAAAGTATGTTTATTAACATATTAGAAGCATTCTTTGAACTTAATACATTCATAACCCTATTCTCAAACATCCATCAAACAAAAACACAAAGAATAAAGAATAGAAATTTATGAGAACATCATAAGATGAAGCCAAGAACAAGAGGAACATTTTTCTCTCTAATGGCTAGTTGGAAATACTCACTTAAATCCAAGCTTTCGATGATTTTCTTCTTCTTCTTCTCAAGGTTATTTTGCTTTCTTTCAATGGAGTTTTTAGGTAAGTGTCTGACTTAATGAAACCCTTAATGAAAACAAAATAATATATACCAAAACCCTTATGCCTTGGCCAAATTTGGTAGCTTGCAAAATATCAAGATATTTTCATTTTTGTTTCATTTAATGCCTTTTATCAACTTGCATTTTTAATCATCAAACCATTTAATGAATTAAAGTAAGTCAACAAAAGAAACTCAAGTCATTAAAATAAATATCATAACTTTAAAATATTTATATTTTAATTAATTTAATCATTTAACAATTAAATAATTATTTAAATATAAATATATTAAATATATGTATTATATTTACACTAAATATCAAATACATATATATATATGATATTAGTCAAATATCTCAATTTGACAATTAATTAATGTGTATTTGAATTAATCTATCATTAAAAGCAAATACACAAAAATCGGGAAATGACTATCGGGTCCCTACACATGTATTTTGCGTTTAACTTTTAAATGAATTTATAAATATTCAATTTTATTTATAAATGTTGCCCTAGTGCTCTATGAGTTTATTTCATTAGTGACACTCTCTAAATTCAGGCATATCCGTCACGAAATTAAATTTCGTGTCCATAATTTATCCACTCATAAATTATGACGATCACGGATAAACTCGCTAAATCATACAGGTTGAGGTCATGGAAAATGTATAATTCCTCCGTCACAGGTATCCAGATATATCCCAGAGATATAGATGTAAACGTCAAATCTCTATAGGGATTATCCCGTCGACGTCTCTATTAGCAATCTCAAAAAGAGCATTTAGAACTGGCTTCTAAATTATACCACGGGCCCATGGTTTTTATCTGATTGCTAATCATATGGACTACCTATGCTCTAATACACATAAGTGACGGATCCTATCTTGACACACACAGGATACCATGAGGATCTATCCACACCCAACGAACAGGCGGAGGTCTGATCTAAATAGATCGGTGACGTGTCTGCCATCTATGTGTGGAAGATGTCTCATGTGCCCACAGTGGTATCTCAAGTCGAAGAATCACAAGTGCTACTCCACCCGATAAGATTCTTATCGACGTTGGTGTACCATCCATTAAGAATCTTCGGTGAGTCGTTCAATGTTTATCCGCTATAAACACCTACACGTCTATACTAGTCTCCAAGACTTATGGTTTGTTGAGAAACAATTGGAATCATATATTCCAGTATACGACATGTACCGGTCTCAACGGGTTTACTATACTGACCAAGTAGTGTAAACCTTGACCAAGAACAATCTGAGAATGACAACGTCATGATACAACTCAATGTCAGTTGCGACGCTTTTGCAACAGCATCATGACTAGTCATTCCAAGGTCATTACGTCTTTACCATATTAAAAGATACATTATATTATAGAAACTGTATATATTATTCATAATAATAACGTTTTACAGTAGTATTCATAAAGAAATACAACCGGGAATTGGCGCTCTGAGCACCAACCCCAACAAAATCTCTACAATATTTCAACATTGAGAAATCAATATTGGATCTTAGAGTGAAGCTTGCTAGCATTGAAATCAAGATTGGATCTTGGAGTCAAGCTTGCTAAACTTTGGAAGTTCTCCAACCATTTCAACAAGGAGAAGTAGATTGGATATTTGAATCAACCTGCTGGGTAAGTTTAATCATCTCCAAAAGCTATGTTTTCATTAGTGAGACATATAATGATGAATAATGTATTAGATAAATAATAATATAGCTTGATGTTGAAATTAGGCTAATTAATTTTGTTATGATGCTTTTGAAGTATAAACATAATATGCTTGTAATTGGGTCAAAATATTTATGTTAGACATAGACATTAAATTAGATTTTGGAACTTTAGATAATAGCTTGTAGCTAAGACTACCATTCTAGAATTACTTGACCACATTAGGGCGACCTAGAATTGTTCATGAGTCATTTCATTTTGAGATTCTGTTTTGGTTTGTAATTTGTTTTAAATAAATGTATATATATATTTAGAATATATATGTATATATGTTTGTTGTATAACATGTGTTTGTTGGAATTGATGCGTGGAGTGCCAATCTAAACTGTATATTTTATTATTTATTAATAAAATAACTACATTTTTCATTTCATACCTTATTAATGGTATAGTTATTATGCGTATTAGATTGATGTATAGCTATGTTAAGAATGACATCGACCTTAGAATAGTCTTGACATTAGGTGTAAACTATTCTTAAAGTAAATATTCCAAGTCGTTGGTTTTGGAATACTGTCGAATTCCTATAACCTAGAAGACTAGCACATGTCGTATATTGGAATTGGAGTTCCAATGGTTTAACCCGATATACCATGAGTTTTGGAAACTTGTATAGACATGTGGGTATCCGTTGAAGCGAATACTGAATGACTCATAAGTGATTCATAATAGTTGGATGTACACACCACCGTCAATAGGAATCTCCTCGAGTCGAGTAGCATATGTAATCATTTGACAATAGGATAACATTGTTTTTGTGTGAGATCCTCCACACTTTGATGCCATGTATGTCAAAAACCTTTCATGGTCTGGGCTCTAAATGTTCGTTGGGTGTGGACAGATGCATTCAGTAATCAAATGCGAAAAAAGATATGATATGTCGGTCCGTATGTTTGCCACAAGGGATTTAGGTATCCATGTTAGTAAAGTCACGATTCTTAAAGCTTTGGCCAAAGTCGATCTCCTAGGGTGGATCGCATCAGTTATGAAGAATCGTGGATATGTCGACCTGAAATGTGCGCCTCGAAAACTTGACGGTGTATTCTATGTTTCCTAAGCACAACTTGGATAGCCTAAGATGTAGAGATTGTTAAATATATGTGATGATCTCGACTTGTATAGTTCAGGTAGGTCGTTCGTGTTCTTCGTGAATTCGGAGGTGGCCGAATTACATACATATTGGCTTATATGACGAACGTGTTTGAACTTAGAGAGTCCCAATATGAAGTGTACTCATTGAGCACTTGGTTAGCCAATTTATTTTGATAAAAGATAATATTCGATATTATATTTATCAACTAAGATAATCTAGTGTTATTGGATAACATTGATTATTTACTTTGACCTAACTGGATTAATTCAATAATTACACAAGGGCTTATCATAATTATCTCTACCATTTGAGGATATTATGGTAATTATAAGTATGTAATAATATGTGGCTTTAGCTTGATTTAATTGGATTAAATCAAAGTGGAAAACATTTAACTAATCCATTTCCTAATCATTGGCTTGATTTAATTGGATTAAATCAAAGTGGGAGACAATGGAGATTTGTCACACCTAATTATACATATTTGGACAAATTAGATTAAGCCCACTTAAAAGTTGATTACAACTTTTATTAATTAAAAATTACCTAAGTTTTCTTATAAATAGAAAGCTTGAGGAAAGTTTTAATTACAAGTACAAGAACAAGTATAAGCATAAGCAAAAGCTCGAGTAAGCTGTACAAAAGTAATTCTTGAGAGATTAGCCTAAGTTAGAGAAGTGTTTAGAGAAGCTTGTGAGGTCTCTACAACATTTCATCTATGAGAAATCAAGATTGGATCTTGAAGTGAAGCTTGTTAGCATTGGAAACAAGATTGGATCTTGAAGTCAAGCTTGCACACCTTGGAGGTTCTCCAACCATTTCAAAAAAGGAGAATTAGATTGGATCTTGCATCAAGCTTACTAGGTAATGTTTGATCTTCTCCTAAGCTATGTTCTTTTGTATTAGATGCATGAACACATAACATAATGTTGAAATAAAGCTAATCAATTGTGTTAGGATACTTTAGAAGTATAAACACAACATGCTTATGCATTAGGTCAAAGATGTTCATGTTGGACATGGAACAATTAATAAGAGTTTGGAACTCTAGATTAAAGCTTAGAGCTATGGCAACCATTTTAGAATCACTTGACCACATTTGGGTGACCTAGAATTGTTAATGAGACATTTCTTATTGGGATTCTATTTTGGGTTGTAATTTGATTCAAAGAAATACATATATATATTTAGAATTTATATATGTTTATTTCATTATATGTGTTGTGGTTGGTTTTGAAATTAAAATTATTTTGGGTGATTTTAAAAGTGTTTTAAAGTTTTTATTTTTAGAAAATAAAAAAAAATTTAGTGTGCTCTCGGCCATATTGGCCGAGAGCTAGGGGTTATCGTTGGCCAAGGTTCGGTTCGGTTCTAGAACTGAACCGAACCAAATCATGCGGTTCTACGATTCTAGTTTTTTGGAACCGCAGAACCGAACCGAACCGATCCGGAACCAAACCGAATCCTATTTTTTAAGGAAAAAATAATAAAATTTGGTTCGATTCCATTTCGAAACTGGAACCAAACCGGAACCGAACCAAACCTTAATGTTACAGTTCAAAATTTTATGGAACCATAACCGAACTGTTTGGGGTTCGATTCGGTTTCGATTTTAGAATCGGAACCAGATGGAACCGTAACCTTACCGTTCCATTCGGTTCGGTTCTGGTTCATTTTCGGTTCCGAACCAGAACCGTGGCCAGGTCTATTAGGGGTTGTAGCACCAAAAAGTAGCGTTGCAGTGCCTGCATGCTGTTGAGCAGCATGCGCAGTATGCTGCTGCCAGCAGCATGTTTCGCATGCTGCGCAGGTAACATACATTCGCCCCAGTAGATATAACTCATATCTGATTTTTATCTCAAATGGATTTTTCCGGATCCAGATTTATTTCTGGTTTTCCCTAAAACACTTGAAAAATAAAATATTATATTTTATTAATTTTTTAAAATACACTCATGCTAGATATTCACGGGTTAGACCCACTTCCGCTGTGCGGGGCACCGATCCGACCCTAGGGGTTCCACAACTGCCCAACAAAATGGTATAAGTAGCAATGCTTAACCACACAACACATATTTTGAATCTATGCCATAGTAATTTTAATTTAATTATTCATAAGATATATTGGATATGTATTGCATGTTTAAAATAGAAATTTGACCTAATTAAGTTAATGACTTGATTGTCATACATCTCCCGTGATTAGGCGATTACTTTATTTAAGTAATAATATTAGTAATGTTGGAGCATTATTGGATGGTCTGTCTTGTCAATACGGAGATTAATGGGTTCTTAATACTTATATCCAATATCGTCATTTGTGTGAAGGTATAAGTGCTTGTAACTTAGGTCGCTCCGGTAAAATATTAGATGTAGCGTGATAAGTTAACGTAGTCACCCAATATCGTCATTAGTGTGAGGGTGTACATACGAAGTTCATTAGTGCACATTGACAAATATACACCTAGAACACGTCTTAATCCAATATCGTCATTAATGTGACAATAAGAAACGGTTCAGGACCAAACTATGAGTCACATGAAGTGATTGACCTTGGAGGTCTGCCTAATGAGTTTATAAAGGCCAATATCGTCATTAGTGTGAGACTGGTGTAAATGTCATGGGATCCACTTCCCGCTATGAAAATTTGATACTCAAATTTCTATTTTTCCATTAAGGGAGATTACGGAATTACGTAAATTAGTGGGATGACACTAATATATTTAAAATTTCATAATCAATTAGTGTTATTATTTTGAAATGAAAATTGTACTGCTACCACTAAAAAATATTGTCTTGTAGATGGCTGTCGCTAATCCATTGATGAAACTTTTGGATTCCAATAAGCTAAAAGGAGTCGAAAACTATTTCGAATGGGAAATGAACATGCACCTTGTCTTGGAATTTGAAAAATTGACTTATGTCACCGTCAATCCACTGCCTGTTGAAATCGATCCTGACTCCACTCCAAAGAAGCTATAGACTTTTGATAGATGGAATGATGATAACTTGAAGGTGAAATCCTTCATCTTGGGATCGATGGTTCTGAGACAGTACATTGAAGTACCGGATGCTTGGAGCATTATGCGAACACTTAAGGAGTTGTTTGAGGCAAAACAAGAGATGGAACTTTATCGAAGGTCTAAAGAATTGTTCCGTGCTGAACTCAAGGAGGGAGGAGCTGTCAGCACTCATGTTTTGAACGTGATAGACCAGATTTGATATCTGGAACGACAAGGCATTGTGTTTGATGAATGGTTGGGCCGTAATTTGATTTTGTCTTCTTTGTCTGGTTCTTATGCTGGCTTTGTATTAAAATTCCATATGCATTCGATGCAAGCCACATATGAAGAATTCTATAACATGCTACGCATGGCAGAGCAAGATTTGAGGAAAGTCAACCCCACACTGTATCTCCATGGAGGAGCTGGCTCTTCAAAGACTGCTGGGAAGTCAAAGAAAATAAAGATGAGGAAGAAGAAGATATCAAATAATAACTCCAAGAAGCGCAAAGGCACAAAACCGAAAGTAGCTCGTGACCAATATCTACAATGCAAGAAGTCTGGACACTGGAAGAAAAACTGTCCAGAGATAAAAGGAACATCAAGACCCTCATATACACTTTGTATTTTTCCAATTATTGACGTCTCATTAGTCTTAGATGCAAATAGTGGATGGGTGTTAGACACTGGCAGTCCTACTCATATTTACAATTCCCTGTAGGAAATGAGGGTTAAAAGAAGGCTGAATAAATGGGAGATCCAGCTTAGAGTTGGCAATGGCGAGACATTGGATGTCAAGGCCATAGGAACAGTTATTCTAAATCTCCCAAATGGATGTAAATTAGATTTGCATGACTGTTATTATGTTCCCTCACTTATCAGACAAATAACATCACTGCCAATATTAGATAAAGAGGGATATAAAATAAACATTAAGGATGAAACTTTATGTTTGTATGATAAAAAAATTTATTGAAATGTGAATGTTCTTTATCAAACGGTCACTATGTTTTGGAAACATGTAAATATGTCTTTAATGTAGAGGAAAATATAAGTAGGCAATTTGAACTAAATAATAATGAATTATGGCATATGAGATTGGGCCACATAGGTGTTAGACTTCTATCCAAATTGGTAAAGAATGGTTTGATTGAAAATCTTACCTTAGATCCTTATCCAGTTTATGAGTCATGAATCCAAGGAAATATGACAAAGGCCCAATTTCTAGGTGTTGGACACATTACTGTAGATTTACTAGTGCTAATAAACAATGATGTGTGTGGTCCATTAAATCATGCTGCTCATGATGGTTCAACATACTTTGAGACTTTCACAGATGACAAGTCTAGATATGGAAATGTCTATCTGATGAAATATAAGTCGGAAACATTTGACAAGTTCAAAATATTCTGAAACGAAGTAGAGAAACAAACCAATAAATTCATCAAATGCCTTAGATTAGATCGAGGTGGTGAATACATGAGTGAAGAATTCAGAAATTATTTAAGGGAGAATGGAATTCTCGCCCAATATATCCCACCAAGAACACATCAACACAATGGAGTGTCTGAGCGTAGAAATCGTACTTTATTGGATATGGTGCGAACAATGATGAGCTATATAGATCTTCCTTATTACCTTTAGGGTTACGCTTTACTTACTGCTACCTACATACTTAATAGGGTTCCATCAAAATCTGTTTCTATGACCCCCTATCAGATATGGTACGGTAGAAATCCAAGTCTTAAGCATTTAAAGATTTGGGGTTGTCCTGCATACGTTAGAATTATGCAGCGAGATAAACTAGCACCCAGATGGTATAAATGTAGGTTCGTTGGATATCCTGATAATTCTATGGGATATCAATTCTATGATTCTGAGCAACAAAATGTATTTATTGTTCGCTTTGCCACTTTTCTTGAAAAGTAATTTTTGAGAGAAAGTGGGAGTTGTAGAAAGATTGAACTTGATAAGTTTGATCCCAACGATAAAGAACCTGAGGTGGAACCAGAGATCCAAATAGGTGAAGGATCTACAACACAGGTTCTACGTAAGTCAAATAGAATATCAAAGCCTCCTGAAAGATTGTTTTTAACATCTGATGTGAGCCTTGATGTTCTCCTCTTGGAGCAAATAGATTCAACTACGTATAAAGAAGCGATATTAGATATCGATTCGGGAAAATGGAAGGAAGCCATGAAATCCAAAATGGATTCAATTTATGCCAGACTTAGTTGAACTTCCTGAAGGAGTTAAACCTATAGGTTGTAAATGGGTTTACAAAAGGAAGCGAGGGCCCAATGGAAAGGTGGAAACCTTTAAGGCCCGACTGGTAGCGAAAGGTTACACTCAACGTCCTTGGATTGACCATGAGGAAACATTTTCACCAGTAGCCATGCTAAAATCCATTAGGATTCTTTTAGCCATTACTGCATATCACGACTATGAGATATGACAGATGGATGTGAAAACCGCTTTCCTAAATGGATTCCTTGAGGATGATATCTATATGGAACAACCAAAGGGTTTCGTATCCAGTGAGACTTCAAAATTGGTTTCTAAGCTCCAAAAGTCTATTTATGGACTTAAACAGGTATCTCGAAGCTGGAATCATCATTTTGATGAGATAATTAGATTATCTGGATTCATCAAAAATGAGGAAGAACCATGTGTTTATAAGAAAGTGAGTGAGAGCATGACAGTTTTCATAGTCTTGTATGTAGATGACATCTTTATCATAGGAAATGATATATGGATGATGCAAAGTGTAAAAGCCTATCTTTGCAAGAACTTCTCAATGAAAGATATGGGTGAAGCTTCCTATATACTAGGTATAAGGCTCTATCGGGATAGAGTTAGGAAGCTTATAGGGTTGTCACAATTGACATACATAGAGAAGATATTAGAAAGGTACAGTTTTACCAACTGCAAGGCAGCAAATGTACATTTCCTATACGGCATACATCTTTCGAAGAAAATGGCACCTCAGACTGAGGAAGAAAGGGTTAGGATGTCTAAATTTCCATTTGTTTCTTGTATTAGGAGCATAATGTATGTTATCCTATGTATTAGACCTGACATCAGTTTCGGCGTCAGTGTGACCAGCCGATATCAATCTGATCCAGGTAATGATCATTGGACAGCCGTGAAACGTATCCTAAAATATCTTAATGGTACTAAGGATAAGTTTCTGATATATGGAGAATGTAAGCTACAAGTTAAGGGAAATACAGACTCCGACTTCCAGGGAGATCCAGATGATAGAAAATCTACATCAGGATACATATTTACCCTTAACGGTAGTGCTGTTACTTGGCGATATTCAAAGCAAGTCTCAACAGCTGATTCCACCTTTGAGGCGGAATTTATAGCGGCTTCAGAAGCTGTTAAAGAAGCTGTTTGGATTAGAAATTTTATTACAGAACTTGGCGTTGTGCCTAGTATTGCAGATTCAATCCCATTATACTGTGATAATAACGGAGCCATCGCCCAAGCTAAGTAGCTGATGGCATATTCCAAGTCTAAACATATGGAAATGAAATACCGCGTAATTAGAGAGATTATTGAATGAAAAAACATAGTGGTCTTGAAGGTTCAAGGACAAGACAACATAGCAGACCCGCTTACAAAGACCTTACCTCCCAAGTTATTCGATAAACATGTGGAGGAGATGGGACTGCAGTACCATCCAGATTGGCACTAAGCAAGTGGGAGTTTGTTGGACTTGGTGCTTGGAGTGCCAATCTGAATTGTACATTTTATTATTTATTAATAAAATAACTCCATTTTCATTTCATACCTTATTAATAGTATAGTCATTATGCGTATTAGATTGATGTATAGATATGTTAAGAATGACATCGACCTTAGAATAGTCTTGACACTAGGTGTAAACTATTCTTAAAGTAAATATTCTTAGTCGTTGGTTTTGGAATACGGTCAAATTCCTATAACCTAGAAGACTAGTACATGTCATATATTGGAATTGGAGTTCCAATGGTTTAACCCGATATACCATGAGTTTTGGAAACTTGTATAGACATGTGGGTATCCGTTGAAGCGAATACTGAATGACTCATAGGTGATTCCTAATAGTTGGATGTACACACCACCGTCAATAGGAATCTCCTCGAGTCGAGTAGCATATGTAATCATTTGACAATAGGATAACATTGATTTTGTGTGAGATCCTTCACACTTTGATGCCATGTATGTCAAAAACCTTTCATGGTCTGGCCTCTAAATATTCGTTGGGTGTGGACCGATGCATTCAGTAATCAAGTGCGAAATAAGATAGGATCTGTCGGTCCGTATGTGTACCACAAGGGATTTAGGTATCCATGTTAGTAAAGTCACGATTCTTAAAGCTTTGGCAAAAGTCGATCTCCTATATAGAGAAGCGATATTAGATATCGATTCGGGAAAATGGAAGGAAGCCATGAAATCCGAAATGGATTCAATTTATGCCATACTTAGTTGAACTTCCTGAAGGAGTTAAACCTATAGGTTGTAAATGGGTTTACAAAAGGAAGCGAGGGCCCAATGGAAATGTGGAAAACTTTAAGGCCCGACTGGTAGCGAAAGGTTACACTCAACGTCCTGGGATTGATCATGAGGAAACATTTTCACCAGTAGCCATGCTAAAATCCATTAGGATTCTTTTAGCCATTACTGCATATCACGACTATGAGATATGACAGATGGATGTGAAAACCGCTTTCCTAAATGGATTCCTTGAGGATGATATCTATATGGAACAACCAAAGGGTTTCGTATCCAGTGAGTCTTCAAAATTGGTTTGTAAGCTCCAAAAGTCTATTTATGGACTTAAACAGGTATCTCGAAGCTGGAATCATCATTTTGATGAGATAATTAGATTAACTGGATTCATCAAAAATGAGGAAGAACCATGTGTTTATAAGAAAGTGAGTGAGAGCATGACAATTTTCATAGTCTTGTATGTAGATGACATCTTTATCATAGGAAATGATATATAGATGATGCAAAGTGTAAAAGCCTATCTTTGCAAGAACTTCTCAATGAAAGATATGGGTGAAGCTTCCTATATACTAGGTATAAGGCTCTATCGGGATAGAGTTAGGAAGCTTATAGGGTTGTCACAATCGACATACATAGAGAAGATATTAGAAAGGTACAGTTTTACCAACTGCAAGGCAGCAAATGTACCTTTCCTATACGGCATACATCTTTCGAAGAAAATGGCACCTCAGACTGAGGAAGAAGGGTTAGGATGTCTAAATTGCCATTTGTTTCTTGTATTAGGAGCATAATGTATGTTATGCTATGTATTAGACCTGACATCAGTTTCGGCGTCAGTGTGACCAGCCGATATCAATCTGATCCAGGTAATGATCATTGGACAGCCGTGAAACGTATCCTAAAATATCTTAATGGTACTAAGGATAAGGTTCTGATATATGGAGAATGTAAGCTACAAGTTAAGGGAAATACAGACTCTGACTTCCAGGGAGATCCAGATGACAGAAAATCTACATCAGGATACATATTTACCCTTAACGGTAGTGCTGTTACTTGGCGATATTCAAAGCAAGTCTCAACAGTTGATTCCACATTTGAGGCGGAATTTATAGCGGCTTCAGAAGCTGTTAAAGAAGCTGTTTGGATTAGAAATTTTATCACAGAACTTGGTGTTGTGCCTAGTATTGTAGATTCAATCCCATTATATTGTGATAATAACGGAGCCATCGCCTAGGCTAAGGAGCCGAAGGCGCATTCCAAGTCTAAACATATGGAAAGGAAATACCGCGTAATTAGAGAGATTATTGAACGAAAAAACATAGTGGTCTTGAAGGTTCAAGGACAAGACAACATAGCAGACCCGCTTACAAAGACCTTACCTCCCAAGTTATTCGATAAACATGTGGAGGAGATGGGACTGCAGTACCATCCAGATTGGCACTAAGCAAGTGGGAGTTTGTTGGACTTGGTGCTTGGAGTGCCAATCCGAATTGTACATTTTATTATTTATTAATAAAATAAATCCATTTTCATTTCATACCTTATTAATGGTATAGTCATTAATAGTATTAGATTGATTTATAGATATGCTAAGAATGACATCGACCTTAGAATAGTCTTGACACTAGGTGTAAACTATTCTTAAAGTAAATATTCCTAGTCGTTGGTTTTGGAATACGGTCGAATTCCTATAACCTAGAAGACTAACACATGTCGTATATTAGGATTGGAGTTCCAATGGTTTAACCCGATGTACCATGAGTTTTGGAAACTCTTATAGATATATGGGTATTTTTTGAAGCGAATACTGAATAACTCATAAGTGATTCCTAATAGTTGGATGTACACACCACCGACAATAGGAATCTCGTCGAGTCGAGTAGCATATGTAATCCTTTGACTATAGGATAACATTCATTTTGTGTGAGATCCTCCACGCTTTGATTCCATGTATGTCATAAACCTTTCATGGTCTAGCCTCTAGATGTTCGTTGGGTGTGGATTGATGCACTCAATAATCAAGTGCGAAATAAGATAGGATCCATCGGCCCGTATGTGTACCGCAAGGGATTTAGGTAAAGTCACGATTCTTAAAGCTTTGGCCAAAGTCGATCACCTAGGGTGGATCACATCAGTTATGAAGAATCATGGACATGTCGACATGAAATGTGCCTCAGAAACTTGACACTATATTATATATTTCCTAAGCACAACTCGGATAGCCTACGACAGAGGGATTGTTAAACATATGTGATGATCTCGACTTGTATAGTTCAGAAAGGTCATTCGTGGTCTTCGCAAATTCGGAGGTGGCCGAATTACGCACATATTATCTAGGCTTATATGACGAACGTGTCTGAATTTAGAGAGTCCTAATATGAAGTGTACTCGTTGAGCACTTGAGTAGCCGATTAATTTTGATAAAAGATAATATTCGATATTATAATTATCAACTAAGATAATCAAGTGTTATTGGATAATATTGATTATTTACTTTGACCTAATTGGATTAATTCAATAATTACACAATGGCTTAATTGTAAAATCATAATTATCTCTACCATTTGAGGATATTATGGTTATTGTAAGTATGTAATAATAGGTGGTTTTGGCTTGATTTAATAGGATAAAATCAAAGTGGAAAATATTTAACTAATCTATTTCCTAATCGTTGGCTTGATTTTATTGGATTAAATAAAAGTGAGAGACAATGGAGATTAGTTATGGATTAAATAAAAGTGAGAGACAATTGAGATTAGTCACACCTAATTTTACATATTTGGATAAATTAGATTAAGCCCACATAAAAGTTGATTACAACTTTTATTAATTAAAAATTGTCTAAGTTTTGCTATAAATAGCAAGCTTAAGGAAGGTTTTGATTACAAGTACAAGAACAAGTATAAGAATAAGCAAAAGCTTGAGTAAGCTATACACAAGTAATTCTTGAGAGATTAGCCTAAGTTAGAGAAGTGTTTAGAGAAGCTTGTGAGGTCTCTATGATAAGTGTGTTTTATACCCACTTATTCATGCATTCTTAGCTTACTATTTTGTTAGTTTCCGTACATTTAATGTATTTTGTAGTTCTTTTTTTTATTTGTATTAAGCATTAATACAAGGATCTGGGACATTTATACGTGTTTTGGGACCATACAGACGCATCGGAAGCACGTGGGAAGAGCAGAAACGTGGAAAGTAAACATCCTGGGAAGCTGCCACACGTCACGACGCGCGTTCGACAGATGCACATACAATTTCCAGGGAGTTCGGTGCCGCGACGCCAACTTTCCGGTGCCGTGCCGCCCCGCAGCGACCAGAAACACACATTTTAGGGTTTTTTTATGCACAAGGACCCCAAGGATCTATTAGAAATACATAAGTTCGTCCAAAATCAAGAGGGGAGGCTAATACACAGCACAAAACACAAAACACAAAACACTGAATTTCAGAGAGATCCAAGAAGAAAGACCGAATAGCGACAAGAAGAGACAAAGACGGTGACGTCCGAAGATGAATGGATTCAATTTGGGTTTAATCTTCTAGTTTTTATCTTTAAACTCTCATGATTTCTATTAGATTCATGACCATGTTTTCATTGTTAGTATCTTTCGTCATGAACTAAATCTATAATTCCAGAGGATGATGTAGCCTATGTTTGAACCTATGTATTGATTGCCAATTTGAGTTTTATGAAATTATAATTCAGTTTATTTATATTCTCTTGTGTTTAATGCTTCTTGATTGTTGGCCACAATTTAAGATGATGAATATTTAGAATCTGTCACTCGGGAGAGAGGAATTTTGAATAGGATCTAGAGAATATAACTTAGGAGTTTTATAGAGTTCGGGAGAATCTATAGTTCCTTGGAAGTCGTTAACATAGAATCATAGAACATAATGAATTGTTAATTACTAGATTTTTATATGGATATCGAAGTCTGTAATTGATAATACTTTCACTAATACTCGGGAGAATGGTTGAATACTTTAGGATTCTTGACTTATAAACAATGC
The DNA here is from genome assembly GCA_019454045.1 of Zanthoxylum bungeanum. Taxonomy (NCBI): domain Eukaryota; kingdom Viridiplantae; phylum Streptophyta; class Magnoliopsida; order Sapindales; family Rutaceae; genus Zanthoxylum; species Zanthoxylum bungeanum. The sequence goes on along the minus strand of SKCR01050189.1, from coordinate 3,674 downwards.
AATGGAATAATGATTGATTGGCATAACAAATACATAGGGGATAACTAGGTGAAATCAGACTCTAGAATCTCTCTAATCTTGGTTTATCTTATTTAACGTTTTAATATCTTGTAGAATTAGTTTTTAGTTTTAATTTCAGATTATTCTTAATTTAATTTTTGTCTAAATAAAGTTAGGAGTATTAATTATAGTACTTAGTGTGAGTTGAACACCATCCCTATAGGTTTGACACTCTTTCACTGATTTATACTAAAACTTGACACCGTACACTTGCGGTACGATATAAAATATCGCAACAAGTTTTTGGCGCCGTTGCCGGGGATTGTTGATTTAATTCACGTTAATACTATTACTAATAACCTTAGTTTTAATTTAGATTTTATTTTTATTTTTTTATTTTTTTATTTATTTTTGTTTTAAGTTTTATTTTTGTTGTGTTTTTATTTGATTATATTTTCTGTCTTTAGGAAAGAAAGAAAACTAGAAAAGGAAGAAATGGCGGCTGAAAATAGAGAGAACAACCCACGCCAGGTGCCAATCAAAGATCACTTCAAGCCGGTCATAGATGATAATTACTCTGGGATTGCACATCCGCCAATCAATGCTAAAAACTTTGAGCTAAAACCTTCATTGATCAACATGGTGCAAAAGAATCAGTTTTGGGGTTCAGCTGTAGAGGATCCCAACATGCACTTAAGGATGTTCCTGGAGATCGCAGACACCATAAAGATGAATGGCGTGACTAAAGAGACTATCAGGCTACGCTTATTCTCATTCTCTTTATGGGATAAAGTGTGGGATTGGCTTTAATCAATACAGATGGGGAGTATTAAGACATGGCAGGATATGGCCACGAAGTTTCTTGAGAGGTTCTTTCCACCAGCTAAATCAGCTCAACTGAGAGCAAAAATTAGTATATTTAAGCAGCTGGAGACTGAGACTTTGTATGAAGCATGAAAGCGCTTTAAGGATTTACTCCGAAGATGCCCACAACACGATTATGCAGGCTTGGTACAAATTCAGTTGTTCTATAATGGGCTGAATGGTTCGAATCGGATGGTGGTTGATGCAGCTGGGGGAGCCCTATTCAAGAAGTGAGTTGAGGATGCCTATAATTTGTTAGAAGAAATGGCCATTAACCACTTCCAATGGCCAATTGAACGGACTACTGTGCCTAAGGTGGCAGGTATTTATGAGGTGGACCCTATTGTTGCAATTACAGCTCAAATGTCATCCATCACAACTCATTTAGCAGCATTGACCAGTCAATATGGCCAACCATCTATTGAAGTTGCTGCTGCTAACATAATGATTTTACTTGATGGAAGATATGAGCAAGTCAAGTATGTGATCAATCGAAACTTCAACAACTATAGAGGTAATTATGTGCCAAACTATTATCATCCGAACTTATCATATCTCAATACAGAAAATGTCTTGCAACCTCCTACTAGCTACAATAATCAAAGAGCTGAGCAGAAACCTTCATTGGAAGACCTCATGAGCGCATTTGTTGCTAAAACTTCAGAGAGGTTTTAGAAGAATGAGTCAAGGCTAAATGAAATTGAAACATATATGGGCAATATTGGGGCAATCATGAAGTCTTTAGAAGTGCTGATTGGGCAGATTTCTTCTTCCCTGACTAATCAACAGAAAATGGTATTTCCTAATAATACTGAAGTCAACCCCAAGGAGCAGTGTCAAGCAATAACCCTCAGGAGCGGAAAAGAGACTAAAGACACTTCTCAGGACCAAGGCATTCAAGGCAAATAAGCAGAAATTCAAGAGGAAATAGTAACAGAAACATAGAACAATACAATAGCTCATACATATGAACCTCCACCTATCCTGAAGATACATTTGCCATACCCTCAGCGCTTTCAAAAGAAGAAGTTGGATGCTCAGTTTGGTAAGTTTTTTTTGACATTTTCAAGAAGATCCATATCAACATCCCCTTCGCAGATGCATTGGAACAGTGCCTAATTATGTGAAGTTTATGAAGGAGATGATGTCAAAGAAGAGGAAGCTGGGAAATTATGAAACAATAGCACTTATAGAAGAGTGTAGTGCCATTATACAGAATAAGCTTCCTCCAAATCTGAAGGATCCGGGCAGCTTTACCATTCCATGCACTATTGGAAATCGATACTTTGGTAAGACACTATATGATTTCGGGGCAAGTATCAATCTCAAGCCATTATCCATCTACAAACAGTTGGGCATAGTTGAGGTAAAGCCAACCACAGTGACATTGCAGCTAGCAGATAGATCCATCACCTACCCGAGAGGAATAGTAGATGATGTCTTGGTGAAGGTGGATAAGTTTTATTTTCATGCAGACTTTCTTGTGCTTGATATGGAAGAGGATCATGACATCCCAATAATTCTTGGGAGGCATTTCTTGGCAACTGGTAGAACAATCATTGATGTGCAGAAATATGAACTAACAATGAGAGTTCAAGATGAAGAAGTCACTTTTAGTTTTTTCAAAGCCACGCTGAGTCCTCAAAGTGATGAAGAATGTCACTGGTTAGACATTGTAGTAATAGGAGTTGCAAACACACAGGGTGAATCAGTTCTTCAGCAACCTACAAGAATAGTGCAGCCATGTATAAAAGAAGATTATTCGCAGCCGATCCTGAAACAGATTCCAAAGCGACGCGAAAAGAGGAAACAAAAAGTCAATGCTCACTATAAAATGATCCATGGGAAGCTCAAACAGTGGTCAAGTCAATTTTACCATATGCAGCCCCAAATTTCAACCTTAAATAGGGAAATTTCCACAGCCCATCAAGCAATCCTTTTCATGTCACAACAACCGGTGGATACAAAAGAAGAAGCCACCATGACTATTTGGGTGGTTGTGTCTGGCTGAAGATGATAAACTTAGCGCTAGCGGGGAGGCAACCCTTGCATTTGTTTATTTTTATTTTTATTTCTATTTTATTGTGTGCTATTTATCTATTTATTAGTTTGCATGCTATTTATACAGGTAGCACGAAACACACAAAGCCCGCGCAACCAAATTCTGATCAGTAGGAGCCTTATCAACTCCATGCACGGTAATGTTGTTCCTTACTGTTGTTTCTTTATATTTATCTTCCATTGAGGACAATGCAAGTTTTAAGTTTGGGGGTGTCTGCATGTCGTGTTAGTCTTGAAAAAAATAAAATAAAATAAATAAATAAAAATTTGTTTTTATTCCTTGATAGTAAAACATAAATCTAATGATGAACTTCTTGTCTTTAGATGAAATCTTAGAACGATAGGTTTTAATTGATTTTTATCTGATGCCTTGAGTAGATGATCTAGGTTAGACTCGTAAGCACTTAATATTAAATTTTTTACAGTAAGAATCTAAGATGTTGGCAAAGTGACTAGTTGAAGAAATTATTTGCCGATGAATGACCGTTTGCTTAGATATCTATCTCAATATGCTAGTATTATGATGTATGGTATGATAAGAAAAAGAAACCACCTATAAGCGATAAGCGTAAAGCTACCCATTGGCGAGTGTTAGGACCACCATGAGGAGAAATGCTACCTTAAAAGATAGGTGTAAAATCATACCATACGAAGAAAAGAGCGGCAATTACAGAGTTAATTTAAGATATCTAGGTTGGTTTGACCCATCGGATCTCAATTTTTGAGACGAAATCATTGAGTTGGCTTAC
>SKCR01050188.1:0-42346 GCA_019454045.1 Zanthoxylum bungeanum | reverse complement strand
CCATTCTTCTAGATATAATACTACAATTATTTCATCACTAATATATTTTCACTACCGCTCGAGAAAATTTGATTTCGGTCACCATGTTAATATTCTAATCGGGTAACGAAATTTCGAATCGTTATATCAAGACTACTTAGTTAGGTATTAGATAGAGTCATATTATACTAAGTCATTGTCTTGAGGGTTGACTGTTGACTATTTTATTTTTTGGGTTTTTTGTCGTTGTCTTTGTATTAAGTAGTAATTTTGTCATGGAGTGCCAAAATGGGAGATTGTTAGTTCCATATTTTTTTGGCAATTTTCGTAACAAAACAAGTTCAATTGAGTTGTAATGAGTCTTGAGGATCTCGAAGCAATTGGACTGGTATTTGACAGACTGTGCATGAAGATATTAGATATGCGTTAGTGATGTGTTCGTGTTTATGTTCGAACGAGTTGCGTTCATGTCACGTTCATGTTTGGGTTCGAAAGAAACTTGGCAGTAGTTTCCTGTGCGTAGTGATTTCATCTCCCGTGAGAACGACACCTTCTAGTGTGTTTGCATTTGAAGTGCGTTCGACTCCATGTTCGAACGAGTTTGTGGAATATTACGGGTTCATCTTGCATTCGATGAGAGTTCGAATGAGATTACAGGACTCGGTTATTTGGGACGCATTTTTGAGCCAGTTTTACAAAATGAATAGCCAATCTTTACCCTACCTATATAAGCAAACATAGAGCCACCTTAACAATCGTTGAAAACACATTATTTAGAGCCACACCATCTTTTGTTTTCAACCTACTTAACAAATCATCTTGAAGACTTCATTGTTTCCCTGTCTTCTTTCTTTTAGTGAGTTTGAGCTTTGGAGCTTTGTTTGACCATTAACACAGAAACACAACTCTAACCCAATTTCCTAAGTCTTCAGAGTTTTTTAGAGGAAGATTGGTAGTCGGAGTTCCGGCATTGCGAGTTAGCAAGGTTGATCCGCTCAAAGAGTTCAGAGGTACTGAAGAAAGCCGTTTGGTGCGGGCCCGATTTATTTTTTGGGTTATTGCAGTCTATATGTATTAGAGTCAGCGTTGCTATCATAGGTCTTTTACCATCACTGTAAGTTTTCTCGTTATAGTGGATTTTGGCTGATAGCTTAGATACCTAGAGTATTTTTTTTACTCGCTCGTGTTTTTCACTTCGTTAATAAAATCATTGTGTTGTTTATTTATTACTTTGATATATTTGCTTTATTTTGTAACTGGATAGACTTAAGGGTTCATGTTCTTAATTCATATAAACAATAATTAGGACTTGTTTTAAATTATTGTGCATTATTCCTCATATGGTCAAAACCTTAGGCTAATTTTGAATTTTCATAAATAAAAAATCTAAAGAGCCCATGCGCAAGTGGTCTAACTGAATATATTTTTCATTCTAGTTTAGAACATTTTTTATTCATGTAATTTAGTTTTGTAATATAGCTGCTTCCCCAAGTAATACTGCTACTTTCACTTTCTTAACTGACGAAAACATGTTTGCTTGAAAATTATGTTACTAGTTTACTATAGTACAAATTTCATAAAATGTTTAAAATGTTTTTTGAGCTATGAAATTTGAAGAGACATTCACTACTACGCTTATTTTAATGACATAAAATTTATGACGTTTTAATAAAAACAGTCATTTAAAAATAAAAAATGATGATTTTTATAAAAATCATGAATGATTATTTTGAGATGGATCATGGAGAGTCTTTATATATGTGATGATGATGTTGTAGATCATATTTTAGCTTTATATTCAGTGAATTCTTCATATTACAGAGAAAATTCTGTCTGTTTCACGACTCTGTATCACCCATATCCTACCTAAGAGGACGAGTGTGACAAAATGATATTTAAAGTCACTAGTTCATTTTTTGTACTGTTTGATATAATTGATTTGTATTGACATTATAAGAATGTAATTATATGTTTGACCATTATGTATCATTATAGTCATGGATATTATGTGAACTTGCTTCAAATTTGCTATAATTTCTATTACTGATGAGAAGCCATTACTTTGAGGTACACATTTTCAATGCGTTGGGATGATTCATGAATCATGTTTTAAAAAAAAAAAAAATACAAGCCAAGTGTTATGGTCTTGACGTGAAAATTGTACGCCTTCAGGGTTGAGGCAAGGAAAGAAGGGTTGTCATAATTTTATGCATGTTAAGATGTTTGTTTTCTAGCATAGCTTCAAATGGTTAGTTCCAAATTTCTGAGTCACCGGAGTTCGTCATGAATATGGAATCTAACAATTGGTTTAGCAAACTGTAAATCTTGCTAAAGGTTTTTAGATTGTGCTCTAGGATATTTTTACTTGTTCCCGACCCATATACTGTAAATATTGTAACTTTTACTTGAATTGTCCTGTGTTCATATTTATATTAGCATAGATATATGCTATCAAAGGCAGTAGATGGTGTAAGGTTACTGGCTTGTAAGATGTTTTGATAGTTCAATCACTCAAAACGCTATATTTAATTAGTTAAAATGCTGATTGACTAGTCAAACGCTATATTTAACTAGTTAAAATGCTGATTGACTAGTCAAACATATAGAATTTTATCTAATATATAAGGAATAACTTACAAAACCTAAGGCGCAGCACAAGTGTCTCATGCGGTTATAGACGACTCATACACTAACAGAGCAGCTTCATTAACATTCAAAGGATCTAAACCTATCTCAGAGGCTCTTTATATATTTTCTTTAATTCGGTAAAATTTGCAACAAATCTTCAAGACGATACACAAATTATTATTGACTTGTTTCTTTAGTTGTTAACCTATTTTTAGTCCTCAGCATTCGGAGCTAACAATTACTTACAACAGAACATGTAAATTTAAATGCTATTTGCAAATGAATATAATGAGTGGCTCATTAAGCAGCATCATCAATGTTCATTTTTTTTTTTTCCATTTTGCTTGATGCATGTAGGAAAACCCTCTCCCTCCTAATGGGGTGTGGCTTTATGACAAATGACTTATAACTTAATTGTCAGATTCTGGGTTCGAGTTCAAGGGGTTTATTTCTTTGTAAGAGCCTAATATAGCTGGGGTTTTACCTGTTCCTCTTAAGTCTGAGTCGGGTAGTTTGGCGACAGGGTTTCCAATGGTTCCAAAAAAAATTGGAAAGCCTTCAAGGGATGTGGCTTGGTGGTAAAAGACTTAGGACTTGATTGTCAAGTCCTAGATTCGAGTTCAGGGGATGTAATTCTTATAAGAGCTTGGGGTGGCCAGAGGTTTTACATGCTCCGGTTAAATTCGGATTGGGTAATTTAACGACGTGATTTTTAATGTTCCAAAAAAAAAAAATTGTAGGAAGTAATGTAACTGACCCATAAACGCATAATGTAGGGGTTATTTATCCTCACGATGTCGATGCATGTGTCTTCCAGATTGATTTCAGGTGTAGTACTGATGAGCAATGGCGCGTGTTTGTATTGTTGAGGTTATATGTTGCGGTTTGCTCGAAATCATAAATTTAAAGTTTTTAAATTTATTGAATAAATTATCTGATATCATATATCAATAAATTATTCATATCTCACATAAATATATATTATTCGATATGAAATAACAACATAATAAATAATAAAAACATCACGAAATTTTTACAAATTAAATTTTCCCGCAAATAGCATAAAATACGTTTTCGGCCGAACCAACCAACCGAAACCACACGAGACTGCCCAGGTCAGCCTCAATAGTATTTGGTCAGTCCGTTAGATGCTCAAACAGTAATGAATTCACTATTTGGACAATCTTTAGCCAGTTAGTCCGAATTTCACCAGGTAACACAATTTTTCACCGTTTTCGTGTATTTTCACTCCGAAATAATTTCCGAAAATTATCCTAACTCCCAATATACATCTACCAGATCCAAACAACATAGTTTCTATCACCAAAAAACTGAATTTTTCAGGTCAAACAGAACATGAAAAACAGTCCACATTTATGCTTTAAAGCCAATTTTTTTCAACATTAATCTAATTAATCACCACACCAAACCAAAGCCACCAAAAATGAAGAACCCTAAAACAATTCTATGAATAATAAAAGTGGTCATTAAACTTTATAATAGCAACCCATGCAGTTGTCCAATAATAAATTAAACATAAAGTACTCTAATTTTGTTTAATATAAATCTACACATGCTCCAAGCCTTAGAGACTAAAAGAAACTCTAAAACAAATCTAGAAAATCAAGAGTAAGAAAATATTTTTTCAGCTCAAGAAAACAAAAATTACCTCGTAAATCCTTAAAAATCCTTAAGCCTTTTTCTTGTTTTGATCATTTTCTCTCTTGTCTCACAAAAGATATTTTGAAGCTCTAAAAAATGGAGTATTCGGCCACCACAAATAATGAAACAAGAAGGAGAAACCATATTTTTTTTCTTTTATATCCTAAAAGTGGCGTGAGCGGGGGGTTGGTTTTGGTCAACTTATTATTCAAAATAACAATTAAATAAAGCTTGGAAATAAGCTTTCCAAATGGCTTAATATTTGCCACACATTACAAATTAAAAAAATAATAATAATTAAGTCATTTCACACTCGTAAAGTGAAAAATCAAATAAGTCAAATACATTAATCAACATAAGAATTAATTTACTTTATAAGTGTCAACAAATCATTTATCAATAAATATGTATCTAATCTAATCTTGTATCAAATATAAATATATATTTAGCATCAACCCTAAGAAGTATAACTTCCTCGTAGAATGCATTTTCAGCATGTCTATTAGATGCTTAAGGTGGTGTAACACAGATACAACATGATTAATATACATGTTGACATGACATGAATAATTTTTGTAAACCCAATACCAAAAATCCATGTCGTGTAATGATTACACACAAAAAGTACTCGCAGTTATCGTAGTATAGTTGCGGTGTCGATTCCTCAGAGAGATGGTTAGAATGAACTAATTCACTTAATGAAAACGTCAGCAATAACTTAATTAAAGAGATAGATTGAATTTGTAATGTAAAATAAAAACTATGAGAATTACTTAAGAGTTATCAGTAGAGAAAAGCAGCAAAGCGTCGGGAATCCCTCTTGTATCACATCCTTATAATCAGTAATTGATTCCTTTTATTACTCAATTGAAGGTTTCACATCCCAAACCAACAATCGGAAGATATTTCAATTCAAAACACATTAATTTCTAAAGTAACTGGTGAATTGCTTTCTCTATGCTAACATCACATAATGTTATCGTTATGACATATCTAACGTCAACAATATACCCTCAAGCAATACTGCAGTAGAAGATCAACTCATAAAATAATATTACCAGTCACAACTGGGTTTCCCAATCACACATGGAAGAAGCATGACTATTCCTATATGCAAGTTGGTAAAACACAATCTCTGAATTATAAATCAAAAGATAATAAAGAACAGCAAGATATTAATTGTATTAAACGTTGATGAACATTCAGGAATCAAAAAAATGAACAGAAGAACTTAATTACAAGAGTTCATCTTTAGCTTTGCCTATAAGATTAGTTCTCCATATATAAAAAAAAGACATAGCCTTGATAGATTGGAGAAGCATCCTGTCTGGATGAAGCTTCATCGTTCTTCTCTCTCAAATATGTGACTTCAACTCCTTGTTGTGATTTTTCTTTTTGTTTTTCTCCTCTCCTAGGGTTTTAGACGAACTTGGGTTTATATAGAGAAGTCATAGATTCCTTGTGCGCAACAAACATGACTAAATTAAGTTTCTGGGGTCTTTTGGGGCATCGTGGTGCCGGCAAGTGGCTCCGCAGCGCCAAACTTATGGGAAATATATATGGAGTGATGCTGAGGTTGCGTCGCGACGCCACAAGGTTGGGCGTCGCGACGCAAGGCTATTTTTCTGGAATTAAGTTTTTTTCATTTTAGCTCTTCTGCGTGCTTCCGATGCATCTGTAAGGTCCCACAACATATACAATTGCCCCAATCTTCATGTTCCATTGCTTTCTAATAATAAAACATAAAAAAAACTACAATTAAGATTGAATACATGATAATCAAGCCGAATTAGCGATGTTCAAAGTATATTTTCATGCACTTATCACAACCCCCAGCCAGCTTATTGCTAGTCCGTAGCAATTCAAGCGCAAAATAAAATAAGAACTAAACTAAACAATAAATAAATAAATAAAAATTATCTAAGACATTTTCGTAGGGATCGTGATTGTATTTAACGTATGTAACAAGCCTTTAAAGCCCTAGGTGGCCCTAGTGGACGAGTTATAGTCTCGTGAGGGCTTACAGCGATGATACCCACAAACTGTTGGACAATTATGACCCATAACATCGCTATTTATACAGAACATGGTGTTGTTGTACAAATTAACAAAGGAAATTGCGCTTTTATCATTTGTAATTGGATTACTGGGATAAATAAATGATAAAAGTCCATATGATTAGTACCGGATTAATAAGATATGAGACAATATTAATCCATGTAAGCTTTAATCATTAAATATCTATAGTCATAGTATTATCGAGACTAGACATCGATAATGCGGAATAGGCTAGTATTACACTTGTGCGTGTTATGGAAGCGTAACGACATAGTTCTCATATATTTGGGTATTGGATACTCATGCAAGTGTAATAGGAGGTTCTGTTTACCGATGGTACGGAAACAGCTTCGCTCTGGATAGACCCCTCGGAATCCTATTGGTAGTATGACTATGTGTCTATGGGAATATGAATCAGGGTAGGTGTATTTGGTCTTAACCTGAGACTTGCATCGCTAATACTTGCGACAATCAGTAAACTTTAGTTTTGGACGTCAGTGGCTTTAACAGGTTCTGTGTACGCCTCTTTTGGGAATACTGAGAATCGTAGTGTATTGGGTGTGATGTCAAGATGGAAGTATCACTTCAATCATATGGAGATGATAATCACGTAGGATACGGAACTAGTACTCTTAAGTACTGCAGTCATCGGGCTAATATGACTAGGTCATGATTATCCGATTATAGAGACTAGTTACCAGAGATCTGATTTATGCTTCGTACAGGGCAGACACAATTCCAGCCCTAGGCCTAGCATGTGATATCGATACTGGATCGTAATACGCAATACTACGTATACTACGCCTGACAAAGATTACATATTCCTTAAAAGAATATTTCTGGAGAATTGGGTAGGCACGGTGTTTTGCTAGAAGCCAACCATGTCTTGTAAATCGGTAAGAACGTGGTACATGGTACGCACGTATTCGGATAGTTTGATGACCGTATTTACTGCCAACATATCTAGGGATCTCATGGGTCGCTTCCCGAAGATTCACCGATGACGTATGACTCGAACAGAATTAATCTGTGATTAATTATGAGTGAGAAAAATTAATCTAAGATTAAATACGGCGAGAATTTATCTGGGATAAAATTCGAATAGAAGAGAGAGAGAACGATTAATTTGGAATTAATCGATTAAATGATATATTTGATATATTAAATGAAATTAGATTTCATAACGGAATTAAAATTAGATTTTAATTCGGGCGAACGAATTAATTTAGAATTAATTCGTAAGCGACTTTAATAATAATTTTGCTAGGCATAATTATTTTATTAAATTTGATTTGATTAAGTCGCAACGGCAAATTAGTTAATTCGGAATTGAACGAACCCGAGCCCGAGCGAAGTTGCGCGTTGAGATTGTTCGACGTAAATTCAGAATTTAGTAGTGGTGGGACCCACTTGACTTACATCACAAGTTTGACATGTGATGGAAGTTGTTTTAGCTTGAGTGTAAAACTTGCTTTGCTTGTTTTTTACTCAACACAATCTCAACACACTTTACATTTGTTTATTCATTTTTTGAATGACTAATACCAAATCTTGGATTTGATATTTTTTTATTTTAGAAGTCAAATATACAACACAAAAAAAAATTGCAACATCTCTCTCTCTAAACCACCAAAGCCGAGAGCCTCTCTTCTCCCCTTAAAAGTTTTTTTTCAAAATTTCTTCTTGCTAGCACATCAATGGAGTCTACAAAGGTGTTAGGGACACTATCCCCTTGAGTTTGGAATTCAAAGATTCAAGCTTGGAGCTAAACCATTCATACAAAGAGGAGCTTTGAGCACTACACAAAGGAGCAAAATTTTGTTATTCTCTACATCCACTTATCCGATCGTTGTACGTAATTTTCCGCTATCTTACTTTGATTATTCACACTTATTTATGCTTAATAGATCCTTGGAATGTTCTTAGAGAACCCAACAATGGTATCAGAGCCAATATTAAGCATGAAATGAATTAGGGTTCATAAACTTGAATTTAGGTATTTTTACTTGGAGAATGATTTCGTCAAATTGATTGTATAAGTATGCTTAGATTATGATAACTTAGAGTTATGCATGATTAATTTGATAAAATTGATTAGATAATTTTTCCCCAAATTGGATAGCATGTCTGAGAGTTTGACCCCTATTATGTCATGGTGATTTTTTATTTTTAGACCATTGGATGTGTTTAAAATGCATGAGTATATTGATTTGTGATTTAATTGGATTGAAATCAAAATCGGATATAAAAAAGCCTATATTGATGTAAGCTTAAGAGCATGATTATGACTTGATTTTACTTCAATTGTGTTGGACATGTATTGAATATGATAAAGCATGATTAATTAATTAAATTGGTGTTTTGGAAATGTTAATTTAACTAATTAATTATGGCTATACATTTTAATTAAATAAATTGTGATATTTGGAATGTTGGAATTTAATTAATTAGGCTTTAATTTGGAATTGGGTTAAAATTATTATATTTGGGCCTAATGGGCTTGGTTGAGCCAAGTTGGTTTAGGACAATTGGATTGGATCCAAATTGGGCCTAAAACCATTCCGTTAAGTCCATATATAATAAATGGGCCTTTAAATAATTAATTGGGCCTATGAGACCCATTAAGATTAGATTTAGAATCTAAGTCGTAAAGGCACATTAATAAAGTTTAATTATTTAATTTGGAATTAAATAAGAATTAGTATTGAATACAAATTAAATCGGATTTAAAATTGTAGTTCGATATAATTCAAGAATACGCACTTTGAGTACTTATTCTTAAATGAGTTGGACTTGCGCAAATCAAATCGTTGTTTGAACATTGGATGATCACTTAATTCAAAGATTAATTAATTGGATTAGATTGATTGAATAACATGATTTGTGTGAATACATGGATGTATTGTATGAATAATGTATATCGTATGGATATTAAATGGGTGAGGGCAATTTTGGAAATTGTTGTAATAAATTTAGAATTTATTAAATTGGACCTGCGTGTCCAGCCTTTATCTCATTACTCTTTGTAATTCTCTTCTCACCAATTCCCCTCAATGTTAATGAGGTTTCTTTATTATATTATGTAATTGGGTAGAAGTTAGAATTGTGCTAGCCGGTGAGAGGAAATGGAGAGATTTGTTCTAGGAATAATTTGTTAAATATCCATCCGCATATCATTATTATTTATTTGCACCTTATTATGCTTTTAGAATGCATGTTTAAGGGTGTATGATGAGACCTAATTAAAGATAATAAAATGGTTGCCAAATTGCGACAAAAACCCTCATTTTATATTAAGTGTTTTTTCCTTCAATTGAGTGATTCTCTCTCAAGATCCAAGATTGGCATTGGTTTGTTGGCCAAAGTCAAGACCTTTGTGCATCGCGGATGTGTTTGAATCATGAAATCTTTTTTCCATATCGTACGCCTTGGGCAAGTTGTGATTTGTTGGCCAAAGTCAAGGTCACTTCTTGTTCATCGGTCTCGATTACGAAGTTTTCCCACTGTCAATGGGTCACGCTAAACTGGTTTCATTAAGCTTGATGAGCCAAAGCCAAGGCTTAGTTGATTCAGAGGAAAAAAGTTAGGGAATATATCGGATATATTGGCATATATTGGATATATATTTCGGACTTGGAGGTCCACCTACTGGATCTAGGAATTGGATGAGATCCAATTGATCTTAGAGATCTATCTAGTTAAGTTTCATACAACTTGTTAGCCAAAGTCAAGGTTGTGTATTATTTAACGGGATCCTGCCCACTAGGAAACTAGGTTTCCCGAGTACTCCACAGAGGGTTAGAGGCTCATCGAAAAATAGTGGGAGGCAAGTATTAAATTTGCAATTTTATTTAGATACTTGCCAATACGCGCTCATTTCATTTTTCGTCATTAAAAAATTTAAATATATATTAGTTGGACTAATATTCAATTGTTGTTTTAATTAAACAGTTGGACTGTATTCAAACTACTTCATTTATAGTTGATTATATAATTAGATTATAGTAATCAATATATTTGAATTTAAGCAATCAAATTGTAGTTAATTATATAGTTAGACTATAGTAATCATTACATTAGATTGTACCATATAGTTAAATAAAGTAAATGCTCGAAATTAAAAAGGGAAAAGTACAATAAAAGAAATATTGTTGGTTAAAGGATCCACTTTTATTACTCTATTTTAGATATCTCTCTTATTATAATATATTAACTTTGTGTGATATTACCACCGACCATATAGGCGGTATCCTGATTAAGTCAAATTAATTAATTCCAACCAACCATACAGGCAGTATCCAGTTTAGTCAGGTTAAAACTAATTTTAGAATTAAGTCCAACCGAACATAAAGGCGGTATCCTCATTAAGTCAGGTTTTAAGTAGTTTATTTATTATAATTAAGGGAGATTAATCTAAATATTAGTAATAAAAGCTTTACATTTAACCCCAGCAGGGGGGAGTTACATCTTCATTGCTGAAAAGTAAATATTGAAAAGTAAAGAAAAGAAAGTATTATTCTGTAAAAGTAAATGAAATTAAATACAGAAAGTAATGACTGAAAAGTAAATAAAAGAAAGTGCTAATGCGAAAATTAAATACTGAAAGTTGTAAATAAACAAACAAGATACAATCTTCTTAGTATTTTTAAGGAATTCATTAGAAGAAAGTATGAATTGAATTCTGAAATTCGGCTTCAATTTATAGGCAAAATTTTGCCTCATGCGTCGCGACGCGTGAAACATTGCGCGTCGCGATGCGCCGTTGATTTGCGCCACGTGGCGCAGGCTTCGCGGAGATGGTGACACGTGGCAGGTGGACGTCGGTAGCTGAATTATTGGCTTCCGTAAGTACTAATGTGGCGACCACTGAATTATTATGCTGACGTCATTGATGATCAATTGTGGTTCTCATTATTCCAGAAAGTCCATTATAAAAGGTTTGAACTTGTAGCCATTTTGCAAACTCATAGTGAGGACATTTCCGGAGTAAATCTTTGAATCTTTCCCAAGCTTCGCAAAGGGATTCTGAATCTTGTTGTACAAAAGATGTGATGTCATTCCTCAACTTTGCAGTTCTTACTGGTGGAAAGTACTTTGCAAGGAATTTTGTGACTAGAGTGTTCCAAGTTGTGATGGAACCTGCTAGTAGTGAATGTAGCCAAGCTTTGGCTCTGTCTTTCAAGGAATATGGAAAAACTCGTAGTCTCATAGCTTCTTCAACTGCTCAGTTGTAGTTGAAAGTACCGCAAACTTCCAGGAAGTTGCTGATGTGGGCATTAGGATCTTCAGTTGCATTCCCCCCAAACTGTTTTGATGTCACACGCATTTGCTGGTAAGGGAGGAAGTACAATACAGGAAATGAATGCGTCAACCACCGGAATGGTTCTGTCTCGAATGGGAATTGGTGGTGCAACCTCCAAAGGTTCAGATTCCATGTTGATCAGTGTTTCTTGGCCTTCTCGTCTTTCCCTTCTCAACTGTCTGATGGTTCTTTCAATTTCTGGGTCAAGCGGTCGGAGTTCAAAGCTTCTGGTTCGTCTCATGTAGTGTATGAGAACCTGAAACAAGTGAAAACAAAAATAATAAGAAAAAGAAAATTAGACATAAGTAAAGGTATCTAACCTCAAAATTAATAGTGAAAGATAAATAAGTCTCCGGCAACGGCGCCAAAAACTTGACCGGTGCGTAATCACACGCCTATAACGCAAGCGCACGTATCATTCAAGTAGTATAAAAAGTATCGATCCCACAAGGACTTAATACCTAATCTATTAATTTTATGAGGTCAAATAATTACTAGTATCTAACAGGTTGATTGACTGATTTGAAATGGTGATGATTATAAATTTAAAAATAAGTAAATAAAATTGCACGAAAGTAGGCTTAAGAAAATTCAATATTATGAAACTATCTAGGGTTGTGAATCTTTCTAATATCTTTTAAAAGATAAAGTGGTTATTTCATGTTTGTGTAATAAATCGGTTTACTAACCTGGAACACGAAATTATGCAAAAGCCTCTGTCGATTGTCAGACGCAAATACCCAGTTTAACCCAATTGAATCATATGTCTATGTCAACCAGATTATCTGGATTTATTAAGTTTAAGTTCCAATTATGGCTACCCCCGCCCGACAGGTATATGTCTATCATGTAAGGAAATCTATTAAAGGGTTATCTATCATCAAAGAAGATCGTGGGCTATTAAGTCTAAGGCTGAAACCTAAAATTCCTTTGTCAAGTTTATTTTAGATTTACCAGATAATCTTATTAGTGGCCAATTAACAAGACGCATTAAGCTAAGACTTAATAAGTAAACCTTTAAATTACCCAAACTGTAAAATAACCCATTATAAACCAGTGATATTAGAATTAATCACAACCCTAGATAACTAACTTAGTTACGACACATAACTAGGGCTAGTAAAAACTTAAATAAAATAAAAGACATAAAGTAAAATGCTGAAAGTAAATTGCTGAAATGTAAATCACGGAAAGTAAATACTGAAAATTAAATGCTGAAAGTAAAATGCTGAAAGTAAATTACTGAAAAGTAAATACTGAAAGTAAATTGCTGAAAAGTAAATTGCTGAAAATTAAATGCTGAAAGTAAATTGCTGAAAAGTAAATAAAGTAAAAGTACAATAAAAGAATACTGAGGTAAAAGGATCCATTTTTTTACTTCTATTTTAGATATCTTCCTTAATATAATATATTAACTTTGCATGATAATTACCAACAAGCCATATAGGCGGTACCTATATTAAGTCAAATTAATAATTAATTACCAACCGACCAATCAGGCGGTATCCAGTTTAGTCAGGTTAAAACCAATTTAAATAATTACCAACCGACCAATATGGCGGTATCCTCGTAAGTCAGGTTTTAACTAGTTTATATTATAATTAAGGAGATTAATCTAATATTAGTAATAAAAGTTTTACCTTTTACCCCAGCAAAGGGGAGTTACCTCCTCATTACTGAAAAGTAAAAACTGAAAATTAAAGAAAAGAAAGTATTGTGCGTAAAAGTAAATTGCGGAAAGTAAAAACTGAAAAGTAAAGAAAAGAAAGTGCGAAAGCGGAAATTAATTACTGAAAGCTGTAAATAAACAAACAAGATACAATCTTCTTAGTATTCTTAAGGAATCCTTAGAAGAAAATATGAATTTACAAATGAAATGGCTTGGTATTTATAGGCAAAATTTTGCCTCCATCAAATCATCCACCAAATCCATTATTAATTGCTCCACTAATTGCTCCACCAAATCCATTATTAATTGCTCACTAATTGCTTATCATGTTTGGTGGTGATGATAAATTTTATTATTTATTTATTAATTTATTTTTTGCTTTGAAAATGATTGAAAATGACTTTAATATTACACATAACACACTTCTGGATGGTTCATCCATTTCGGGCATGAAATATTCAGAATTCGAAATTATTCTGTCTTTAAAAGTTGTAGAGCTTTGAGTCTTCTTTAGTCTGGAACTTGAATCAGCTCAATCTGATATTGGAGTAAAAAGTTATGCCCAAAATACGACAGATGCGCAAAATTGGAATTTCCAAAATTGCACATCGTTAAAACGCCCTTTCAAGTTTCCAATCTTCAAAATTAATATGTCAAGTCCAATTTTTTCCCTTATTTGACCCACATTTCGTCCTAAATGATTTCA
This sequence comes from Zanthoxylum bungeanum, assembly GCA_019454045.1. Taxonomy (NCBI): domain Eukaryota; kingdom Viridiplantae; phylum Streptophyta; class Magnoliopsida; order Sapindales; family Rutaceae; genus Zanthoxylum; species Zanthoxylum bungeanum. The sequence continues at coordinate 28,342 of SKCR01050188.1, read as the reverse complement.
TTGTGTCCCAATATTATTTTATCTGCAAAATAAACTAAAACACATCAAAACGTTCATCAAACCCGAGAAACTAAACAAAATATTAAGTAAAATGGGTGGTAAATATTGATATATTTTCCGCTCATCCGCTAACGTGGCGTTGACATGGCAATGATGATTGTCGGTAGCATGTGATGATGACACGTGTCGGGTGCACGTTAGCAGATTTTGCTGGGATGTTGACATGTGGCAAGCGTATGTTAGCAAGTGCGCATGATAGCAAACTTCTCTTATTGTGACACGTGTCCGGCGCATTTTAACAGTACACGACATATGTTAGCGGTCGCGATGCAGAGGTGTTGTGCGTTGCGATGCTCAAATGACAATTTTGTCATTTTTGTCCATTTTTCGCTATTTTGGCCCTGACTTGATTCCAGAGAGTCCTGTTATTTTATTCATCTACAAAATAACACAAAACACATCAAAATATTCACAAAACTCAAGAAATTATACAAAATATTAAGTCAAATGAGTGGGAAATAGTGATTTATTTATCACTCATCGGTATAATAGAAATTAATGGTTTGTTTCATAAGAAATTCGGGACTTTGCTCCTTTTCTTTCAACTCTTCTTTGATGAGAGGCTATATAAACCCCAACCATAAGTCATTCTTTCTTTTGGGTATTAGCACTTCCTTCTCATCCAAGAATTTGATTCTTGAAAACCTACTTGATTCTTAGTTACCGCCAGAGCTCAGTACTGGTCACCTATCGGTTTGAGAAATATTTGCAGAAGGTACAAAGGATAATTAAGTATGAATTGATGTTGAACCGATGGATCCATATATCGAAAGGCCTAACTAAAGATGGACTTATATAGACCAATAAATTTAGTGTGACAGCCTCTATTAACTATAAACATGAGTGATATCATTTGAAGAATAATAGAAGGCATGCAGAGAAAATTCATTGGACTTCTTGAAGGTTTTGCCTAAAAATATTTGGAGTTGATACGCTATTAGTACATTGAGAATATTAACTAGTGAGGAAGGAATAAAAAAACCACGAGAGGTGATGCTCTAAAAATAAAAGCCCCGAAGGCAGTAAAACATAAATTGTTAATAGCTTTTTATGCATATGAAAAGTAAGAATGACATATTCTTCTTGGACATAAAAGTATAGAGAACAAAATGATAGTAGTGAAAATACTAAGAAGGTATAAAACACAATATGTTAGTTAACCTAATATATATATATATTATATATATATATATATATCTATATATACACACACCACACACCCCCCCATCTTCCAGTGCTAGATCATGCCATCAGCAGTTTAGTACATCAGGCAGTACCAGAATGAGATGGTGAAGCAGTACATAATATTATAGTAGAAATCTCTGGTTAAGGTTCACAACTAGTATCGGAGTCTTGTAGTTACTTTAAATAATCAGGATCAATTACACCTTAATGAATATAGTGATAGGTTGTGCAATAAATTCTGGGAATAATAAAGAGATCTAGACCATAAATTGAACATTTATATACCAGAAAGTCATTTGAAGAATGATAATGGGAAAAGCCATATTGAGTTGATAACAAATAGAGATAGGATATAATGAGAAAGATTTAGATGATTGATAATATGAGAAACTTTAGATTAAAGAATAGTGAAGTCTAGTACAGAGCAAGAGTTTGCAGAGATTGGAAGGGAAATTATATGGGTTATGTTAGCCATAACTAGGATAAGAATTTTGGCGAGATCCGTCATATCTAGAATCCATCAAAATAACTTTAAACTGAAGAACGAAGGATGCAATTTTATAGATTTCTCATAATTTAAGGGTGCGTGAATAACTCAAGGATTTAAATGGTCATATAATAACATGAAGATGTTATTAGAAAGACTAGTTTGGTTATATGTATAAGGATAATTGTTTCTCCCAGAAAGAACGTTAGATTGGAATGGTATCAATAAGTACCAAGATTAATGACACTCTAGATGCGATGCTTTGGATTAGCTAAGAAGAACGCAAACTATTGTCAATGTCCTAAACATAAAAGGATGCTTATAGCCTTCGTGAATAACATGCACCATGTGACCAAATCTTTTAGGATCATTGTAATGGTAACGTCCATGAATATCTTGTCTTATCTTTGCAACAAATAAAAGTATATGGAATATTTCCAAGTTCCATACTAGGCTTTGAAGGCTCAGCTCTGAGTATCGTTGAAAATGATCTTGGAATGCTATAACAAATTAAGAAATGGCGTAGACCTCCAAAGGATAAATTGGTATAAGATAAGTAATGATCGATCACGAACTGGATAAATGTTGTCTTTTGAGATAATATAGTGCAATAAGCGGAATATGAGGAGTTCTCTTTTCGTAATGAATAAATATTAAGTGAATTGGTTCTTCAAATAAGAGAATAAAAATTGATGACGTTGATAAGAAAGAAATTAACTCTTACAAGTGAAAATAATACGATACAGAAGATGAAGATAGTGTGAATTAGGCCAAATACTATGCATGGCAAGATGCAAATCAAGGATACTACGATAGTAATGTATCCTATTGAGAGGATGAGTATTTTGATAGTTTTTCCCTAAGTTAAGAAAATGTATAGAATTCCTCTAATGGTTATGGACTATCAAAGACTTCGTTTAAGCGGAATAAAAAGGTTATATTACCAATCTAAGAGTAAATATATCAGTTGATGAAAGGAATATATGTTCTTCCTACAAAATAAATTAGGAATAACCTTCAGCTAAAGGATCATGAAAAGAAATATATAGAAGAAAGAAAGTGGTGCTTTTACTTGTGAATAGGTAAAACAAGGTACAATAAATCAGTAAGAAGAAGGTCAAATTATATTAAACCTAAGAGTAGAACATGATAGACCCCCTGAACTTTTAAAAGAATACGAATCCATTAAGGAAATGGTAGGTAAGTTGACCCAGTTCGCATATCATCTTTCCGTGCAGAGTCATATCTTAAGTAGATAGTACGTAGGACAGTACGGGGGTGAGATAGTGACATAACATGCTTATAGTAGTAGTCTCTAACTGAGGCCCGCAACTTATATTGAAGTTTAAGTAGTTGTTTCAGAAATTAAAATGGACTATACCCTAAAGGAAATAATGAGGACTTGTGTGATGAATTCAGATAGCAGATAGAGAGACTTGCCATTACCAAGCACATATAACATTATTTATCAGAAGAATATTTGAATGACTACATCATAGTAAGAGGAAAAAAACCCTTTAAGTATGCTCAGAGGTTATAAAAACAGAAATCGTAAGGATCTAATGTAGTATCAGATAGGGCTGAGCACCGGTTCTCGTTCTACCCGGAACCGGACCGATTTTCTGAGTTTGGAACAAGAACCGGTTGTAAACGATCCGGTTCCGGTTCCAAATTGAAGGAACTAATTTTAACCGATCCGATTCCGGTTCCAAAATGGTTGGAACTGGAATCGAATTTTGGAACCGGAGCTTGTTTTGGGAACCGAATTTCAGAACCGGAACCAGAACCTATTTTAGGACCGAATTTAGAACCAATTTCGGAACCAAATTAATACCCAATTTCATAACCCAAATTAAACCCAATTTCATAACCAGTTTTAAAACCAATATAAACCCAATTTCATAACCCAAATTTAAACCTAGGCACTTCCTATAAGAATATTATGTATTGAGTCAAAAAAATTATACAATATACAGTTTTATTTATTATTTTATTTTTGTATGGATAGTTGCCAATAATATTATGTAATATTCAAGTATGAGAAATAATTGTATTTTCAAAGTTTGACAATAAAAAATAAATAGGATAAATCAGAACCGGACCGGAACCAAATTGGAACCGATTAATAGGTTACCCTATTTAATTGGGTAGGTTTCGGTTCCAGGCGGAACCGAATTGGAACCAATTAATAGGGTACCCTATTTAATTGGGTAGGTTTTGGTTCCACGCGGAACCGAATTGGAACCGATTAATAGGGTACCCTATTTAATTGGGTAGGTTCTGGTTCCACTTAATTAAGAACCGATTTTTTTCGGGTAGGTTCTGGTTCCATGCGGAATCGAAACTGAAACCGATTTTGCTCACCCCTAGTATCAGAGATAGTGAATGAATAATAGTGAAACAAGGAAATGATTCGAGCTGGTATGAGCTACATATTAATCATGATAAGGAAGATCTGAATTGGACAAGGAAGTTCTGAATGGTCGATATTAAAGAAAGATTTAAATAAATGAGTGATGAGTTTTTATTAAGGAGAATGCCTAGTCTTCACGGCAAGAATCACCGTACATGGAATTGATTGAAGTAACACCAACTGAGGAATGAAGAATATAGTTTTTACATATTCTTCGGATTTCGGTAAGCTGGTAATGTTGCGAAGTATAAACAACCACCTGAGCATGAGTTTTATTCTAGGTCATATATGATTCGAGGACGAATCATTTAAGGGGCGGAGAATTGTAATGACAGTTAGATTAAAATTTTGGCGGCTTGAAATAAAAATTTCATGAACTTGCGAAAAATTTAGTTAATTAAAATGTAAGAAATGATTTTTTATAGGCTCATTGGCTTTACATGAAATTGCTTGATGAGCTTAAGGAGTACAATATAATGGGCTTGGTAAACAAACCCATTGAAGCTTGTTAATGGGCCAATAATTATTAGACAAAAGGAGCCAAATGAGTAGCAACATTTGCCTTTTTTTTCCAGCCACGTTCTCTCTCTTCTTCACAAGTATTTTTCAAGCCTTATTGCTGTGAATGGAGACAACAAGCACAACCAATTTTTCTTCTCTTAACGATAGTTGGAACAGAAAGGCTATTAAAGTCAAGCTTAATCAAGCTCAAAAACAAATAGCAAAGGATGAATACAGGTCCTAGGGAGCACCTTGAAGAAGAAAACAAGATAATTAAGGTAAGAGTAACTTCATTCAAGAATGTATATTTGTGGGTTTTTGTTGTTGATTTATTATATATATTATTGGGTGGTGTTGGAGATGTGTTGATGATAATATTGAGCATTAGAATGTATGAAATGGTGCTTTACTTATGGGTTTGTATTCGGCAGCAAGGGGATCTGATTTGGCTTTGATTTTGTGCAAGGTTGAGTGTTGAGATGAGATCAATGTTGTTGGTTGTAGTTAGAAATGTTGCAAGTAGTAAATTGGTGTAATGAAAATGCATAAAGTGATGGCTTACCTTAGAGGGTGAATTCAGTAACAGTAAATAAGGGACTGTTTTGGGTTGTGTAATGGAAGCGTAGAACTATTAAGGAGTAATGGTTTTGTAAATAGAGTTAGAACAAGTATAAATTGTGGAAATGATAAGTATGCGCAATGCGTACACCAAGTATTCGACGAAATACTAAGCTTAGGCAAAAATTAAGGAATTAATCATTTTTTTTTATATTTAAAATACTGAAAAATCCGTTGGGGTTTCCAAATTAAGAAGTATTAAGTAAGATCACAAATAAGGAAATTGAGTAGGGTAGTTAGCATTAAACAATCTCTAAAAAGGTCAAAAAGAATTGGACATAAGTTAAGTTCTGTAAGTTGAAATCAAGTTTCGTAAATTTTGGGTAATCTAGACACATAAGAGAGTAACATATCCAAAAATTAGAATTTTTGGACTTAGGATGAAGCCACACCGAATTTTCGAAGTTGGGTGATCTGCTATAAATACACCCAGTTTTTTTTTACCACCCCTGATTTTCACCTTAGTACTTGAGTTTTTGAAATTGAAACTGAGATTCGTAAAAACCGACATAAACTAGACACATAAAATCCCATTCTATTAAAATTTCAGCTCTAGATTCCATCTCAATTAGTCACAATGAAGTTTCGAAATTAATTGTTAAGCAGAGGATGTTAACGATTGGGCAGAATTTGGAATTTCGCTATCACACTTGCGTAACTCGAAAACTAAGCCGTAAAATTCATAGATGTCATAAATATTTCATATATTCAGAAATATTAAGAGTCCATGCATTACATATTCTCTTATGCCATATGAAAATGTTCCGAGTTATAGAAACTAACAGTTGTTTTGGCTTTAAATCGATGTCGGGATACTGGACGATCCTCCACATCGTGTACCGCTCTCGAATTGCCATAGCACTGTGAGTCGATGCTTTACTATATATTTTCTTGACTCATAATTTAAAATGTTCCAAGTTTTGAAGTTTTATTTGTTTTGAGGTTTTACATTGATGAAAAAAATGCATGATGATTATATGTTTTCGTCTCAGTGCTTGTTCAATATTTTCATGATTTCTAAGTTATCTATGTGTTTCCGCTGAGATGATCGATTGATGATATGTTTCTGTCCCGACGCTTGTTGCATATTTTTATGTTTTTATGACTCATCATATGTTTCCGCCGGGGTGCTTGTTTAGGGTCTCGTCCATCAGAAATGGATTGACCCGCTACCTTATCGACAAGGGATCGTTCATTCCTCGCTCAGTCCGTGTGCGCGAATTGGCCGTTGAGCGCTTGATATGTTTTTTACAGTACATGCATGAAAAATGGTTTATGGATATGTTTTCGATTTTTCTTACGGTTTGTTATTTTAGTATCCATTCACTAGGTCGTTCAAACGATCTAACCCCCCCAACTCCACAGTTTGTTTTGCAGGTAGCTTTATCTGGTGAGGCATAGCAGCACATGAGCCTAAAGGTCGAGTAACAGAGTTTACTGTAGTCACTGGAGTATGGTTCTGTCATGCTAAATTGTTATTCGCATTCCGATATAATGTATATATGTCGGTGTGAGTCAAGTCTAAAGATATATAATGTCATCTTTATGAGGTATAAGTATTTATTTAAAGTCTGTAAGTTGTTTGTATTATATTACTTGGTTTAAGAACTAATTTAAAGTCAAATGAATAGTTAAGAAAGTTTAATGATATTCAGAGGCTTGGGGTGGTGGTGAGAACCCATCACCTGCCGGTAACGTCTACGCACTGGGGGTGTTACAATTTGTTTGAATCAAAACACGAATCAAAATAGAATCTCATAATGAAATGAATCATGAATAATTCTAGGTCAACCAAAAGTGGTCAAGTTATTCTAGAATGGTAGCCATAACTCCAAGTTATTATCTAAAATTTCAAACTCTAATTTTATATTTATGTCCAACATAAACAGTTTGACTCAATCACACGCATATTGTATTTATGCTTCCAAAGCATCCATACACAATGTATTAGCCCAATTTCAACATCAAGCTATGTTATTATGTAACCAATAATAATACATCACTGTAACATCCTCAATCTGGTAGATGCTACCGACAGGGAATAGGCCATACTATTCCCCTAAGCCTCTGTCATTTTGACTATAAACTACACTGTTTGTTCCTTTCTCAATCAGAATAATATTATTAGAACCAAAACCCAAGACTCAACAATATAGAAAATAAGTTCATAAATAATAACTGTATACTTATTAACACTTGTTTTCTTACAATGACTACACATAATCCAAATACTCATTAATGACTTCTATTTGACTCTGACTGGACTCTCACACTATCTCTGACTTATACTGGTGGACTCAAACCCTAGTGACTGCATCAGTATCCGTCCTCCCGAGCTCGTCCTTCGAGAATACCTGCAACCACAGAAAACTGGGAGTGAGGGGTTAGATCATCGTACGATCTAAGTGAGTGGACGCAAAACTGAAAAAAAATGATATAAAAGCATTTGGTTCTAAAATCAAAACTTCGGAAGTAACTTATATGAAACTCTTTTTCTGAAAACTTCGCTTGAAATCTCTTTTATAAAACTTCTCTTCCTGAAATCTGCTTTCTAAAAACCATTTCTCAAATCTGAGCTTTGAAAACTGTTTCTGGAAATCTCGTATCTGAAAACTGATCTGTATCTGAAAAACTTGACATATGAGGGCGTTATGTATCGTCGTCCCTTATACGACTAACTAGAGCCAGGAATGCAAAACCATGACTTTGGGGCGTTACGTATCGTCGTCCCCCAAAGCATGCCACTCATGTCCCTGAAACTGGTGGTCTTGGGGCGTTACGTATCGCCGTCCCCCAAGCCACTGAACTAGAGCTGGTAGTGTTGATCCATGCTACTACCTGATCCTGAAACTAGGGTCTAGGGGCATTACGTATCACCGTCCCCCTAGCCTTGAACTAGGATCTAGGGGCGTTACGTATCGTCATCCCTCCAGTCCTCTACATGTGCACATGTTCTCTGTCCGTCAATTCTAAACTGTATCAAGTTACATACTGGGGTGGGTTTTTCCCTCATGCCCTGAAAACATAAAACTTAGGTTTAAAAACTTTTCTTTTTCAAGTCATCATTATCTGAAAAATAACTGTAATAAATTTTGGCTAACGCCCTATATACTCAAAGTAAGTCTGATAACAAAAATTATTAAAAAAATTCAGTTTGAGAAAAGAGGTCCACTCACTGTTAGGAATCTGGTTGGTGCTATATCGTTTCGTCGAAGGATAATGTGATTCCTAAAATGGTCTATAAATGGTAACTTGTTAGATTACAAACCATGCGATGAATTTCGGAACTAGGCTAAACTTTCTCAATTCACGTCTGTGATATCGTTACTTAGTATATCAAGCTTAGAATAAGATGCAATGTATGCATGTGAACTGATACGAGACCCTAAGGGTGGTCTCCAACACACTAAGGTGGATCTGGGATGGTTTGAACTGTTTTGGGAATAAATTATGCCACGCGACGCGACGCAACTCCTTACTCGTCGCGACGCATGGCGTCAAGAAGCATGCACCAACTTTTCTCTTACGCGTCGCGACACACAGCCCTTCTGCGTCATGACGCGTATCAGTTTTCCAGGCTACTATTCTTCTTATTCTTCAAATCTAACTCACCCAAATGCCATTCTAACATTTCCATTCTAAAAACCATAACACAAAACATCATCATACATCAACTTCATACATTTAATTCAAGTTAACATCCTCACTACTTCATTAATCACATCATTCCCACTTTTAGCTTAAACCCTTAGAATTCATCAAATTTGGGTACTTATGCAACAACTAATTTCTTTACTTATCAATCAATAAAAAAACAAACCTTAATATGCTAATATCTCTATCTTATCATTAATCTTCCAAAATCCAACAACTCAAATCTTGGGTCAAGTTTTATTACCTTCTTTTCTTGTGAATTCCCTCATTTTCCAAGGATGTCATGCTCAACTTGCTTCATCTTTCTTCTTTTCCTTCCTCTTCCTTCTTCTTCTTCCTTTCTTCTTCTTCTTCTTTCTCTCCTTCTTCTTTCTCTTCTTCTACGTTTTCTTCTTTCATTTTGTTTCAAATTGTGGGTATTTGTGAATTTTTTTTTCTTAAATACTTAGCCATTTAAAATATATATATATAGAATTTTCAAGAAACTTGTATATTTTATTAGAATGCCCTCAGGTACTATTCATCCAAAATTTCAATCTGTATTTTTAGCCCATTTCTGATTTGAATTTGGAAAAACATTCAACGTAAAAGTTTTAGGTCTCGATATCACCTTTCTAACGATATAAAATTCATAGAAATCGGAGTTTGTATGAGAAAGTTACGTCTCAAATACCATGGGTTGTCCGGAATGGAACATCATAGAATCATGCATCGAAGTTTCAAAGAATTTACTGTTTATCCATAAATTCGTTCTATTAATGTATATACGCTCGGATAAATTTTTATATTACGTAACACTCGTCCCGCGATATAACAGTATTACAGTCAACATTAGTAGAGACCACCGGTCGTTACAAATTCTCCCCCCTTAAATAGGATTCGTCCTCGATTCCTCTTTAAACTTGGATCTTATCTTAGATCACATGATATATGGGATTCTTATAACTCACAGACTTAGACTGACTGCACACCCATCTCTTTTTATCCACTGTATTATTTCTCTCCTCAATGATTTCAGAGTGTTACTAATATGCCATAGGATAATGTGACGATCATACTGAAGCTAGAATGTCATGACTTGGAAGTTATAATTAGAGCTGTACACTAAGTTTTTAATTTGAACTTCTTACTTTGGTGTAACTATTTTGTATCATCGAGGCTTCTAAATGACTTAACAACAAAGGCTTTGCTCGGCTGATCATATACTTTTTGACTAGTAAACATATTAGGTCCTTTATCATTCTTAATATCTTACTTATGCCTCGAACCTTTTTCCATACTAGGTTAAGCTGCTACAGAATTCGTGGCTATAGTGAATATCCTTTAAGTTCTTTACTGTGAGGTACAACCTCATTCTTGTTTTATAAGATCTTTGTCGAGTATTCTTAACCACTTTATTTATGGACCTCTAACTGTGCTCAACATTTATTTGACTTGATTAGGTTCTTAATAGCTGGTACATTTGACTCTTACTAAAATACTAATGTCTCCATATTATACTCAGTACTCCTTTTGCTCCACTTGTCCAACTTGATCTTAATATTCTTTCTCATAACTTAGGTACTTAATTCTCTATATTCTCATTGCCAAACTTCATCTGCTTATAATATTGTCTAGGGTTTCTTAGTTTACTATTATTGTCTACCAATGATGCTTGTACTAAACATATTGCTTCTGGGTGGTTTCCTAGTAGTCCCCCCTCAATTGGCTAAAACATCAAGCTTCAGGGCGTGCATCTTGATACTTCAACAGTATTCCCTGCTATTAACATCGACGCTGGTAATTCTTTTGTACTTTTCTTTCATTGTTACCAAAAATCTAGTTACAGTGTTCCACTCTAACTTATTTTCTATATCCTAGTACCGCCAAGGATCGTTACTCAAACACATGTCATTTTACTGAACTTTGAGGATTCATCTATTATACTAATTGCAACATTGCAGTATTTTACCTCATCGATTTTTTACTATGCTCAAATCTATTAAACCACCATCTATCCATGGTCTAAACTGATACTAAGATACCTTGATGTTTCATTCTTCTATTTTTGCTTCCAAACCTTGTGCATTGCTACATTTTCATTTACTCTTATGCTCTGTTCTGTAACTGAAACTTCTACGATCTATATCTCTGTCTTCTTATCTGAAAGATGTCATCTATTACATATCTCTAGTCATGTTTAACGTTGTTCTTTCTCTCTTTATTGTTTCATCTAGATAACTTCTCCTCTAAATCTCTCACTTGGAACTATTCCCTCTTTTATTTTGTTCTTTTACTATATCTAAAGGTTTTCTGTTTCGATCCATTCCACTACATATTCTCTTGTTTCTGGAAATATCTTGAGACAACGTCGAAGTTTATCATTGTTGTCGTAATTTATCGAGGGTTGGGAGGGTGGGAACTTATCTTGAGGTTTTTTTGTTACAGTGATTTGGTGAAACATACTCTTCACCTATGACTCTCGTGTATACATGTCTGGTGTCTTTTCCTACACAATGGTATTACTGCTAAAACTTGTCTGGCTTGCCTTCTCCAACCTCACTCCTGATCATTTTCAACAATCAATAACTCCACACCCCCTACAAAATCCTTCTAGAGCCATGCTTCCTAACAACTTCATTGTACTGTCTCTTTACTCCTTCATGTTAGTTTATGTTGTTTAACTCTCTGCGGTCGCTATAATCTTTCTCTAAATACTACTATACTCTCTTTTCTATCTTTCCTAGGAGACTTGCTCTGCTACCAATGTTCATTTCTTGTCTTAATTCCTTAAACTCCTTACTCCTTTACTCTCTGAAGACTCTATCTACTTTGACTACTTAGGACATTTCCTACTAAATCTTTGATCCATGTATTGCTCTTTACCTAATCCTTCTTCTCAATACCATGAGACTCTTTATAAGTTGTTCATTATGTTCCTAAGAGTCGTTCTCGTTGATCTCTTTGTACTTCTAAAATCTTTACTTCTTTAAGGGTTCCGTTATTCTATGGTGGCTTCCAGGATTAGCTCAACTTATTGTAGCCTTAAACTATTTTATTTCATGCTTCTCATCTACCCTTCTGGTCCTTCTCTTTAATGGACTCTAAGTTGAGAAGTGGGCTTATGCTCACTGACTTGGTTAAAGTCTTCACTTATTCTGGCTATCTCCAAACTACATTACTCATGTCTCTAAACGTACTGAATCTTCCTAACACTTCTTTTTTCCTTCTTACTATTTTCTGATCCTATCTCTTTGGCTCTACGCCATACTACTGAGTCTAGTGATGATTCATTCTTCTGACTACTTCCTAGATGTCTGCTCTCTGGTACAAGTCGCAGTTATGGCATCTTGTTCTACTGTCCATACTAATACTTTTGTCACTCCTAATATATCCAATCTTACTGGTCTACACTTTGTACTTCATGGGTTTCTATTGACTTTGAGCTACTCTGTAGGTCCTGCTGAGTTTAATCTGTCTTGTGGACTTCTACTAGTACTGTAAACCTTGTGATGCCTTCTCTAGATCTTTTAGGCTATAATGGGTTCTCTTCTTTATATCCTCGAAAACTTCTTTAACCTCTTTCTGAGTAATTTACCTTCCTAGATCTTTCACTTTCTGAACTCTCATCAACTTCTTACGATCGTCTATGTCTATGCTGGTACAGATTAGGGCAAACATCTCATGTTTTGATGAGTTCCGGTATCCTTGTTCTGGTACTCTGTGTCCTGGTGGAGTATGTTTCTCATGTAAGGTAGGTATGAGCTAGATTTCATCAGGACAACTTCTTTGATTGACATCGCGGAGGGGTGAGGATTTGGGTAGGTCGGGGCCTCATCTAATGGATTCCTTGGTTTGGACAACTAATCGTTTCCCTGTCGTCATGCCTCTTACTTGTCTGTGGGCTTAGGTTTAGAGAATCTAGAATCTCTGCGTCCTTATGGCATCTCACCTCTATTAGAAGTCTCCACGACTAATCATGATTTCTTGCTTCTTCTGCCTGTGGTTGTTCTTAGTTATTCGGGGAACTCGCTATTTATACGAGGTGCTCGAGAGTTGTTGGATCAACTTGGAAGAATTTCTGAGGAAGAAAGGAATCTCGCTTTGAGGGAAAGAAACTTTGCTTAGATCTACTCGGCATTTTACTTTTATTTAAGCTTGTTATACTCTTCTTTACTACAAGTCCTGATATTATCTTTTATTATCTAACTCTGTGTCTCTGATTCTTACTATTATAAGTTTCGGCATTTCTTATCTATCTGCTTTCGTACCTTTATCTCTATTTACTTTTGATTACTTAAATATCTACATTCTATCTTTTACTTCTTCTTTTCTAACTTTTTCTTTCTCTTTCTATTTTTCCTGGGTGGGTACTCATTGGACCTTTCTATCTCTTTCTGTCTCTTTATCTTTCCTTGTCTCTGGCTGTCTAAATATCTATACATTCTTTCTTACTTTCTCATAGCTTTCCTATCCCATATCTTTGGGTAACTTTTCTTAAATCATTACTGTTTAATTTCATAGCTCGCTCTGAACTTCTGGTGATAGGTCAAGATGATTTTAGGAAAGAATCTTATCTTGGATCTAAAGTATAACTTTTCTTATAAGGAAATATTATTCGAATGATCTAGGAAATCTTACTAACATGTCTATAGAACTTTGAGGACATACTCGGGGATCAGATACTGGAGAGGTAGTGCCCCACATACAAGTATCCCAGACATACTATATATACAAGACCCCAACACTCTACCAACTGCAGTCACTGACTCCCTAAACCATGCTCTGATACCATCTTTGTAACATCCCCGATCTGGTAGATGCTACCGGCAGGGAATAGGTTGTACTATTCCCTTGAGCCTCTGTCTTTTTTACTATAAACTACACTGTTTGTTCATTTCTAAATCAGAATCCTATTATTGGAACCAAAGCCCAAGACTCAACAATATAGAAAATAAGTTCATAAATAATAACTGTATACTTATTAACACTTGTTTTCTTATAATGACTACATATAATCCAAATACTCATTCATTACTTCAATTTGACTCTGACTGGACTCTCACTCTATCTCTGACTCATACTGGTGGACTCAAACCCTAGTAACTGCATCAGTATCTGTCCTCCTGAGCTCGTCCTCCGAGAATACCTGCAAACATAGAAAATTGGGAGTGAGGGGTTAGATCGTCATACGATTTAAGTGAGTGGACGCAAAACTAAAAAAAAAAAACTGATATAAAAGCATTTGGTTCTAAAACCAAAACATCAGAAGTAACTTATGTGAAATTATTTTTCTGAAAACTTCGCTTGAAATCTTTTTTATAAAACTTCTCTTCCTGAAATCTGCTTTCTAAAAACCGTTTCTCAAATCTGATCATTGAAAACTGTTTCTGCAAATCTCGTATCTGAAAACTAATCTGTATCTGAAAAACTTGAATTATGAGGGCGTTACGTATCGTCGTCCCCTCATACGCCTAACTAGAGCCAGGAATGCAAAACCATGACTTTGGGGCGTTACGTATCGCCGTCCCCCAAAGCATGCCACTCATGTCCCTGAAACTGGTGGTCTTGGGGCGATACATATCGCAATCCCCCAAGCCACTGAACTAGAGTTGGTAATGCTGATCCATGCTACTACCTAACCCTGAAACTAGGGTCTAGGGGCGTTACGTATCGTCGTCCCCTAGCCCTGAACTAGGATTTGGGGGCGTTACGTATCGATGTCCCCCTAGTCCTCTACATGTGCACATGTTCTCTGTCTATCAATTCCAACTGTATCAAGTTACATACTAGTGGATTTTTCCCCCATGTCCCGAAAACATAAAACTCAGGTTTGAAAACTTTTCTTTTTCAAATCATTAACCGAAAAATAACTGTAACAAATTTCTGACTAACGCCCTATATACTCAAAAGTAAGTCTGATAACAAAAACTATTAAATAAAATCAGTTTGAGAAAAGAGGTCCACTCACTGTTAGGAATCTGACCGGTGCTATATCGCTTCGTCGAAGGATAATGTGATTCATGTAATGGTCTATAAATGGTAACTTGGTTAGATTACAAACCATGCGATGAATTTTGAAACTAGGGTAAACTTTCTCAATTCACGTCCGTGATATCGTTACTTAGTATATCAAGCTTAGAATAAGATGCAATGTATGCATGTGAACCGATACTAGACCCTAAGGGTGGTCTCCAACATGCTAAGGTGGATCTGGTATGGTTTGAACTGTTTTGGGAATAAATTATGCCACGCGTCGCGACGCGTGGCGTCCAGAACCGTGCACCACTTTTCTCTTGCGCGTCGTGACGCACAGTCCTTCAGCGTCGCGACGCGTATCAGTTTTCCAGGCTACTATTCTTCTTCTTCTTCAAATCTAACTCACCCAAATGCCATTCCTAACATTTCCATTCTAAAAACCATAACACAAAACATCATCATACATCAACTTCACACATTTAATTCAAGTTAACATCCTCAATACTTCATTAATCACATCATTCTCACTTTTAGCTTAAACCCTTAGAATTCATCAAATTTGGGTACTTATGCAACAACTAATTTCTTTACTTATCAATCAATAAAAAAAAAACAACTCTTAATTTGCTAATATCTCTATCTTATCATTAATCTTCCAAAATCTAACAACTCAAATCTTGGGTCAAGTTTTCTTACCTTCTTTTCTTGTGAATTCCCTCATTTTCCAAGGATGCCATGCTTAACTTGCTTCATCTTTCTTCTTTTCCTTCCTCTTCCATATGCTTCTTCCTTTCTTCTTCTTCTTCTTTCTCTCCTTCTTCTTTCTCTTCTTCTACGTTTTCTTCTTTCATTTTGTTTCAAATTGTGGCTATTTGTGAATAGTGTTTCCCTTAAATATTTATCCATTTAAAAAAATATATATATAATTTTCAAGAAACTTGTAGATTTTACTAGAAATGCCCTCAGTTACTATTTATTTGAAATTTTGATCTGCATTTTTAGATTTGAATTTAGAAAAACGTTCAACATAAAAGTTGTAGGTCTCGATCTCACCTTTCTGACGATATAAAATTCATAGAAATCGGAGTTTTTATGAGAAAGTTACGGCCCAAATACCATGGGTTGTCCGGAATGGAACATCAAAGAATCCCGCATCGAAGTTTCAAAGAATTTATTGTTTATCCATAAAGTCGTTCTATGAATGTATATAAGTTCGGATAAAATTTTATATTACATAACACTCGTCCCGAGATATAACAGTATTATAGTCAACAGTAGTAGAGACCACCGGTCGTTACAATCATTATATGTTTCACTAAAGATAACTCACTAATGAAAAACATAGCTATAGAGAAGATCAAACTTACCTAATAAGTTTGATTCCAATATCCAATCTTCTTCTCCTTATTGAAATATTGTAGAGAACTTCCAAAGCTAGCAAGCTTGATTACAAGATCCAATCTTGATTCCAAAGTTAGCAAGCTTGATTTCAAGATCCAATCTTGATTTCTCTTTGTTCAAATGTTGTAGAGAACTTCCAAAGCTTCTTTAAACACTTTTTTTTACTTAAGCTAATATTTCTAATTCTTGTTTATTTTATCTTTCACATGCTTAACTTTCTTAAACTCAAGCTTAATTAAAAATTTGCTCAAGCTTACCTTTTATAGAAAAACGTATGTAATTTTTAATTAATAAAAGTCTTAATCAACTTTTAGGTGGGCATAATCCAATTTGTCCAAATATGTATAATTAGTTGTGACTAATCATATTTGCCTACCATTTTGATTAATCCAATTAAATCAAGATAAAGTTTAATAAATGGATTAGTTCATTGTCTACCACTTTGATTTAATCTAATTAAATCAAGACAAATACACATATTATTACATATTTATAATTACCAAAATATCCTCCAATGGTAGAGATATTTATAAAATTACAACAAACCTCTTGTATGATTTTGGATTAATCCAATTAATCTAATTTGTTCAAAGTAAATAATTAATGTTATCTAATAATACTTAATTATTTTAATTAATAATTATAATATCAAATATTATTTATTATCAAATATTATCGACTACCCAAGTGCTCAACGAGTATACTTCATATTGTGGGACTCTCTAAATCCAGACACATTCGTCATATAAGCCTAGCTTATATGCACGTAATTCGGCCACCTCCGAATTCGTAAAGAACACGAACGACCTTTCTGAACTATACGAGTTGAGGTCATCACACATATTTAATAATCCATCTGTCATAGGCTATCTGAATTGTGCTTAGGAAACATAGATTATACCGTCAAGTTTTTGAGGCGCACATCTCATGTCGACATGTCCACTATTCTGATATATGCGATCCACCCTAGGTGATCGACTTTGGCCAAAGTCTTAAGAATCGTGACTTACTCATATGGATACTTAAACCTCTTATTGTAAACATACGGGCCAAGGGATCCTATCTTGATACGTATTTGATTAATGAGTGTATTAGTCCACACCCAACGAACATCTAGCGGTCAGACCATGAAAAGTGCCTGACATGTATGGTATCAAAGTATGAAAGATCACACACAAAATCAATGTTATCATATAGTCAAATGATCACATATGCTACTCGACTCGATGAGATTCCTATTGATGGTGGTGTGTACTTCCAACTATTAGGAATCACATGCGAGTCATTCAGTATTCGCTCCAACAAATAACCAAATATCTATACGAGCTTCTCAAGCTCATGGTACATCAGGTTAAACCATTAGAACTCCAATTCCAATATATGATATGTGCTAGTCTTCTGGGTTATAGAAATTTCACCGTATTCCAAAGCCAACGATTATGAATATTTACTTTAAGAATAGTTTATAATAGTAATATTATCTCAATGTCGGCCACTCAATATTACTATATGACTGTTATAAGGTCGATGTCATTCTCAACATATTTATATATCAATGTAATATGCATAATGATATTACCATTAATAAGGTTTGAAATGAAAAAGTAATTATTTTATTAGTAAATAATAAAATTAATGTATAATACACTATTCGGATTGGCGCTCCAAGCATCAACTCCAATAGCATGTGCTCCGGCTGAGTTTTAAAAATTGTCAGAATGTGATTTTATAATTGATTTTAATTTCTTTCAATTTTTATGAAAGTATGTAACTAATTTTTTAATGGTCTAACTAATTTTAAAAAGTTTCAACTTATCTCTTATATAAAAGTATAATTATTTGAAATTTTTTTTATTTATTTTCATTTCTTGAAAATCGATTACCCACGGTGAATAATAATACAATAAAAGGTAATGATTTTGTTTTTCATATTTTCCTTAATGATTATTCTTTAAAAGAAAAACTAATATACGTACAATTTAAACTTAAATCTTTGAAGTACTTCATCTTAAAAATTTACAACTAACAAAAGGAAACTCTAAATTTATCTCATAATCTTATTAACACTGATTTGTCACTTCTATCATTACTTGTCCACCACCGAACATCTACTATCCAATGCATGAATTAAAAATAAATTTATAAATTATACATCATTTTCATTATATGAATTCTCGTTGAGTAAAAAATATTATAAAAGAAATATTTAGTTGTTGTGATATATATTATAGTCTGAATTTTTAAAAATAATTGTAATAAATTTTGAATGTGCCCACCTGAAGAAAATTTTTGGATACGTCCCTGCTATGGAGCCTATGCTCGGGGCTACCGTCCGACTAGCACCTAGAGCGTTTTACAATACTAGATAACCTCTAGTATATGTTAATTTGAATTCTAGATTTTTTTTAAAATTTGCAGCATTTAGACTATCTTAGGACATCTCCAACCCATTATTGCATTTTGATGAAAGTTTTACATTAAATTGGTGTAAATGTAATAAGTTTTGAATGTGCCCACCTGAACAAAATTTCTGAATACGTCCCTGCTATGGAGCCTATGCCCGGGGCTACCGTCCGACTAGCACCTAGAGCATTTTACAATACTAGATAACCTCTAGTATATGTAAACTTGAATTCTAGATTTTTTTTTTTAATTTGCAGCATTTAGACTATCTTAAGACATCTCCAACCATTATTGCATTTGATGAAAGTTTTGCACTAAATTGGTGTAATTTTTACAGTAAACACTATTCTCATCTCCAATTAATTACACAAAATATTACACTCAAATGAATATTCTTTAGAATATTATATTTCTATTATTTTTTAATTATTTATCGACAATTTACATTTCACCCATTAATTAACATAATAATATATTTTATTATTGAAATTAAAAGTATTAAAAAATATTGCATTTATTAAAAAGTTAAGTCAAGCATTGCATTTATAAAAGAAAAACAACATACAACATAAAAATACATATTAAACGAAATTTAATTATCCAAATTAGAATATTCATCCCACAAATGAAGTTTCTTTATCTTCCAATCACTACAAGAAAACTGGTTTTTAGTGGCGAAATTTAATGAGGAAATAATTTTCGCCACTAAAAATAAACTTTCAGTGGCGAAATTAGTGGCGAAAAAATATTTCACCGCTAAAACTTTTACTTTTAGTGGCGAAATATAATTTCGCCATTAAAAATACACTATTAATGGCGAAATTTATAATTTTAGTGAGGAAAATAACGATGAAAATTTTGATGCCCGCCTTATCTTCGCGGCCTTTTACAGCTCCCAAATTTTCATTTTTGACCCAAACATTTCTTCAAAACATTGCTTCTTCCACTATCAACAAAACCTAAGATGCATTCACTTTCGATTCAACCATTGACAAATTCTCTCTGCCTAAGGTTTATGTTTTCTCTCTGCCTCCAACTCATCTCTCTCTAGGTATCGCTCTATCTCTCACAAAGACTCAAACTCTCTACCTCAGACTCGTCTTTCTCACTCTCGCTCATCTTGCTCACACTCTCACGAATCACGCTGAAATGCCCAGGTTCAAATTTCTATAATTTACTTATTTTGTTAATAGTGCTGATGGGTTATTACTCATTTGAGTGCATCATTATTTTTATTTACAAATCAATTCATCAAATGAAACCCTAACTCAATTTTAGATTGCCTAAAATTAATGAAACCCTCACCACTTCTTCATAAAAAAATCAGTCTTCTTCATCATCCACGCAGGTTTCATCAAGGTAATTAACTTTTTTCTCTGCTTCTCCTCTTTTCGTTTCTCTGGGTTTTTGGGTTTCTCCTCCAGTAGATAAATACACAAATAAATACTGATATTCTGGCTTGTCGCTGGCTAGTGCTGTATGCTTTATAACTTGTCTTTGTAGCTACAAAAAGCTGCAGCCTGTAAGTGATATTTCATTTATTTCAGGACTATTAGTCTAAACAATTAAAATTTTATATGAATTTGGCTTCGTCTTCTTCTGAATTTTGTTGAATTTGGCTCTGTCTTCTTTTGAGTTCTGTTCTGTTGAATTTTCTATTTGTTTGATTTTTTTCGTTTTCATCATCGACATCATCATCTTAAGAAAAAATTGACAAAATTTTTGTTAATATATGCTGGAAACCCAATGAACGCCAACTGCTCAATGAAATGCCTATAATATAAAGTTCATTGTACTATTTTAATGCTTATATTATTCGGTTATGAACCTTCCTCCATGTGGTTACGCCAACTGCTGGATGATGAAATTCCTAGTTACTGTTGGATTCAGATGTTGAGATGTTACGATCGTTGTTTTGTGGTCAAACATCCTTGAATTTCTACAGATTAGATAATTTTCTATTTTTATTATACAATTGTCGAACTTTTTATTTATGGAAATAGAGTTTTATGTTCAGTTCTGAGCATGAGCTCCCATTTGTAATCAAGAAATTCTGATGAATTGTGTCTAGATGGGAATATGCCAGATGGCTTTTTCTTATAAACTCATTGTTGGAAAGGTATAAGCTCATTGAAATCAATTGTTCAAAGTGTCATGTTTACTTCTTGAAGGCTTCGTAACATTTCTTTTCCCAATTCTTCTGTATTTTAATTTCTTCATATATGTGGTTTAGGATTTTACTGAAGATTAGTTGCTCGTTCTCAAGCAATTGCGGATCATTTCAGTTCTATATTTTTTTCTTCTATTATCATTGGCCTCCTGGATTTTCAACTTATATAGATGCTGAAGTTGAATAGCAATGTTACATTAAAAATATTTTAACTATATCATCTACGGTACTACAATACACTGAAATTTGCACATTTATTAATTACTCATTACAATTTTATCATCAATTAACCTTTCTAACAATATATGTTTTGTTGTTGACTAAAAGAGGGCGAGGATCAGCTGCAAGACGTGGGCGATCATCCTCATCATCATCAGCTAGTCCGCGCAAGGTAATGTTGTTGTTTTTTCCCAAGATAATCCTCTTCCTTACTCGATGTTTAATCTGTGGCTTCATCTATCAACATTGTAGCAGGAACCTCGAAGGATACCAGAGGTATATATGCATTATGGTAATTGTCCTATTTCTTGGTTTTACGTATAAGCTGGTTCACATAAATAGCATGAAATGAAATGGATCTTCTCACCCTGAAGTCTACGTTGGAAACTTTCCTGTTACTGTATCTAACTCTGTAAAAACTTGGTGGAACTGAAGGATAGTGAAGATACTTAGTGACTACTCTGACAAGTTGCCTAACTGTGATAACACATGTTGAATTTTGCCTGGATATAGAAAAAAAAAGCATTTTAATTAATTTGAGATCTTTTTCTTTCCTCCAATTCGACAATAATTCTTCAAAAAATGAAAAATATCTTTTAAAAAAAGCTATTTCCACATTAACTTGTCTTCTTCTAAGATTTTAGTTTATCAAAATTTGAAAGCATCGATTTGTTTTTTCAGCAGATGTGCTTATCTGAGCAACTTGCTATTATGCCCCTTCAATTACTTGCATTATTGGGTTGCTTTCGCTGTCATTTGACCAATGTTGCATACAGGGGTGGTCATTGACCACGGTGCTGTCCCCATGTTCATGCAGCTCCTTAGCTCTGGCAGTGATGATGTCAGAGAGCAGGTTGATGCTTACTTCATTTGTTTATAAATCTTTTCTTATATAGTTGTGATTTTGATGATTAGATATTTACATTTTTTTTTTTTAGTGGATAAAGTAGGAATTTGGTGTGATAAGGAGTTTGATGAAATGAGTTTAGATGCAGCTTTTTGGTTTTGATTGATGGGTTTTTTTGAGTGTGTAAATCTTTTGGAAGAAAGTGGATTAAGTAAAATTACTTTTTGCATATATGGTTGGCGCACTGCAGCCATCGTCCATGAGCTAGAAGTATGTCTCATGTATTCTATTTTTCTTAAGTAATTTCATTTCTTCTGTGGTTAAAACTGGAATTCTAGTGCACAAATCCTCTATAAATGTGGGAAATTAGAAACAATGCTTGTGTATTGGGTATATAGAATCAACTCATGCAATTCATGGCTAGTTCTGATTAATAATAATATATGATAAAGTGAGGAAATGTATATTTCCACTTTGTCATTTTCTTCACTCATTTTTCCTTCCCTTCAATCAAATTATATTTTATATCATATGTTGTTACTTATTAGTATAAACTTTGGTCCAATAGTCATTTGATTTTTAAATCTGGTGTTGATATTGCAGCTTGTGCGAAGCAACAGTCGTCGGTTCATGTCATCACAAACTGTTGAAGAGACTCATCAATTTTAAAGTTTGGATATAAAATGTAAACTTAGAACTAAGAAGGAATCAACAATAATTTTTGATTTTTGAATTGTAATTTGTTGATCATTTGTATGTTTTGATATTATAACAATATATATATTTTTTACTTGTAAATACAAATATTTTATTTGCATATATTAATGTATATGATCATTAAATTAATATATCAAAATTTATGTATTGTAAAATTTTACAATATAAAATATCATATGGTATTTAAAAATTTAAGATTAATTTTATTTTATTACATTTTTTAAAAAACAGTACTTTTAGTGGGGAAAATAATTTCGCCACTAAATGTACTAATTTTTGCCACTAAAAATGATCTTCAGTGGCGAAAAAATGGACTTTTAGTGGTGAAATTTTCGCCACTGAAAGTAACCTTCATTGGCGAAAAAAATACACTTTTAGTGGCGAATTAAATTTTCGCCACTAATACCTTTTGTGTCGCATTTTTAGTGGCGAAATAGTGGCGAAATTCTATTTCGCCACTAATAGTTTTAGTGGCGAAATTATAGTTTTTAGTGGCGAAAATTTTCGCCATTAAAAGTCAATTTTATTGTAGTGAATTTAATGGTGGATAATAGCCCAACTCCTGACAACCAAACGAGTGGTTAAAAATGAAACTTATTTATCTATCAATTTAATGGTGGACAATACCCTAACTCCTAACAACCAAATGAATGACTAAAAAATAAACTTTTTTAATGGTAGAGAATACACATACTTCTATAAATAGCATACACACTTTTTCAAGTCACACCTTCAAATATTTCTTAAGTTCACTAGTAAAAATATGGCTTCTTCACGAACTACTTCATACACACATGCTGAAGACATGCACATATGTCATGTGTATATTGATATATCCCAAGATCCAATTCTAGGTATTAACCAGACTTCAGATAAATTTTGGTTTCGAGTCGAGACTAATTATAACAATTCAAAACCGGTGTTTATCACTCAAGTTCGAGGTAAAGATCTTTACAGTGTCGAATGCAAAGTGTCAATGCTACAGTTGGCAAACTAATGGGATGCGTACGATAAATTGAACAAAAAAAAATCCCAACGTGCTTTAGAACAAGATATTGTGAGTATTCATGGACTCAATAAAAGAAGACAATAGAGAAATACTTGAATTTCTCAAAAAATGCAGCAAGGAGAGGCAAAGAAATTATGAAATCCTAATAATGCGAGCTGAAAATGAGAAAAAATTGGCCATGATTGAATTTCAAGAGGAGAATAAAATCTTATTAAAAGATTTGAATTATGTAACTAATCCAAGATTACGCGAATTTTTACAAAGGGAACAGTTAAGAATTATGAAGAAAAGATCTCAAGAATAAGGACAATGATCTCAAAATACCTCTTGGTTATTTTGGCTAATATTTCAATGATCTTTGAGGATTTAGAAATGATCTCCCAAACTACTAAAACTTGATGTAATTTTTGTATTATTTTCATATTTTCATAATGCTATCTTAAGTTTAATTTGAGTGTTTTTAAATGAGTGAATTTTATCTAGTATAATCTAGTAATTTATTTTGTAATAAATTTTTAATATACATAATAATTAAATTAATACATATATAAATTATAAAAATAATTAACTAATAATTGAGTTACAATTGACATAAATATGATTCAACTAATGGATTAAGGAGTTAATTTTTATTAAATAAATACTTTAACATAATAAAAAAGATACAATTGGAATGATTAATATTGTGTAGGTTAAATTTATAATTATAAATTATTAAAAAAATTAAATGCATTTTGCAGCAATGAAGAGTATTATTGCACTAAATTTGGTCCAATACTGTTCACAAATATATTTTACGCCATTTTACCAATCGAACGGTAAAATGTGGCTCAGTTGGAGGTGATCTTACGTATTATTGACGTTCTAACGCAGATGAAGAAGCTAATTTGGGTATGCCCTAATGCTGTTGTTCACATTTTTTTTTCCTTCCGGGCCCTTGTGTGGGAAGCAAGATATGCTTTGCTGGCTAAGATAATCCTCTACCAGGTTGCACAATTAAGTGCCGAGGAATCTTCCCTTTTGTGGTGGTTTCACATGTTGACTTTAAGACCAGAGAACCAAACACTTTTAATATAAGTGTTCATTTTTCAATTTGCTAAATATCAGTGGTAGGAATTATTTGAAAGCTCCATAATTTCCTGGAATGACTATTGGCTATTTCTCATTCTGCAATGGGTATGTGCCACCTAACAATCACTGCAAGATATTTCTGTTAGCACGCTGGAATGAGAAAGACAGATTTGTTTGCTTTCATTATTGTAACCCACTTATCTTTGACCCAGCCTTAGAATTCTTCTTTCCCTTCTAAAAATAAATTCCTGGAAGTGGCTACTGATTTCCCACCTTGAGATACTTTTTTTTTTATGATTAGCAATTCTGTTAGTTGACAGTAGCGAATATTAATTTTATGTTATAAAACAGAAAGATTCTTTGGAGAGAATCTCTGGTTGGTTTGTTCTTAGACTAGTCAGATTAGACAAATTGCGGAAACCCTATGGTCGCATTCACAAGAAGTTCATACGGACGGATATCTTCTGAGTTAAGCAACCATGAACTGTAACTTACACAAGTGGTGACACGTGTGTGTGTGTCCTTGAACAATTTTTGTCGGCTTGGCATCTTTTCATCTTCTTGTTCTTTCTAGCTACTGGGTGTTGACATGGCTTCTTTTTTTTTTTTAATTTAATGCACTGATGACATTATTTGCTTTCAGATAAAAGATAGTTTGATTAAAACTCGTCAAGTACATACAGAGTACTGAGAACATGATAACAAAAGCAGCTAATTAATTTGTGATGTTCAGATATGTACTCTTTCGCTCTCATCTCATGTTCATGTTAAATTTAACCATGTTTGGATTGATACTTGTTTGACCATTTATACTTTAGAAGATAAGAGATGAAATATATAAAAGAGGAAAAAAATAAAAAATAAAATCTTAGAGCTTTCTTTTTCGTTTCATATCGTTGTCAGAATTATTGTGCGCATAGTTAGTGAGTTCTACAGGACTTTTAATTTTGACTGGATTGCTGACAAGATTTGTTTCAACTTTGCAATGGATTATTCCTTGTCCTTGATGCCCAGTAATTTCCTAACAACACAATTATTATTACTTTATTACAAGCTCTAGTTCAGTCAAAACTGAAAAAGTTCTTATTTTTATCAATTGGATTATTCAAGTGATTATGGGAACTTGCCAAATAGAATGATTTGGTATTGGTTCTATTAAAATGGATTAAGGACGTAGCCTAGCAGTTAAGGTTTTTCCATTTTGATTAGATGTAAATGGATCGAATCTTAAAAATAATTTTTTTTTGATTTATGGAGATAAGATTATGTACATCTATCATTTTTAGATCTCATAATGATGATATCATTCACTGAACTGTTCTATTTGATTGAAATGGATTATTTTGTGAAAATCATAGAATTTATTCTGTGAATTAGGGTATTGCCAGATTAATTTCTCTTTTTATAATTTAACATAATGGAAACCCAATAATTCTCTGTGATCGGATTCAAATTCTATACCTCTAATTACATTGAAAGAATTTTACCAACCCAATTAATTTACATCCACTGTTTTATGGTAGCACAAAACTCGCGCCTTAAGCATTTAATAGAATGAACAATGACATCAAATAGCATATTAAAAATATCAAGAAAAATAATGGGAGATTTACAAAATTGACTTGTTTCATTTGATAAAATACAAAATTAACCTCAATTTCAAAAAATATTTTTAACAACTAAAAAATATATATAACTTGACCAAATTACCCTTAATTATAAAAATTAAAAAATTAATTATATGTAAATTTTTAATCTAATATTATTTAATTTCAATTTCACTTAATAATTATATAAAAAAAAATTATTTGTTATATTATTAAATGTATTTTTTTTTAACCAAGTGTCATATTATTTTAAATTCACTTAATAGTGAGTTGTGATTACTGTTTTGCCCTTTTGTTTAGGACAAATAAGGTCAATATTCATTCACAAAAGAATTGATAAATCCGAAGGACAAATGGCAATATTATAGTAAATGGGTCCCACTTGAACTATTTTTGTCTGGTTGTGGCTGCAAAGAAAGTCTTGGAGGGTGGCTGAACCTGAAAGGCCATATCCACCGTCCACGTCAGCACGTTTGGCAGTCATTCATTTAGGCTTCCTCTTCATAAACATAGGTACGCACGCCAATAAAATCAAATACCAGGTAAAGCTACTTTTAATCCCTAGGTTTTGGACTAATTACTTAATTAGCAATTATATTTTCAAAATTTATCTAAAACGTTCATATCATTTTTTTTATTATTTAACCTAATATCAACCAATCACAACTCTTCATTGAAGCGAGCAATGTTTGAACTCTATATTTCTTTTTTCAACACGAGATTTTATCAAGCATCCACCTATACTTAATTACTTCAATAGTGTAGGAAAATAGAGATTCATGAAATTAATTTTAACGAAAAGAGCAATATTTAAGGACTAATTGTATAATTAGCTAAACCCAAGGACTAACCCCTTAAATGCCATTCAAAACCAAAACCCACCCTCTCCTCAATTTGCAAGTTGACTTTTAGTTTGTCTTTAGCTTCTTCTTCCTCTTTATATAATACTCCAACAAGTGGCCACCTCCTTATTAATTTTTTGCCTAGAAATACTTTTAATTCTTCTCAGTTGTTTCTATTTCCCTATCCAATTCTTCTTTGTGTTGAAAAAATTAGAAGCATGAGCAATAATATAAGCATGGTGGAGGCTGAGTTGCCACCAGGGTTTAGGTTTCATCCAAGAGATGATGAACTTGTTTGTGATTATTTGATGAAGAAGGTCACTCACACCTCTCAATCTCTTCTTTTGATTGAAGTTGATCTCAACAAGTGTGAGCCTTGGGACATTCCTGGTAACATTTTATTTATTTGTATATACAAATGTCCATGCATGATTCTCATTCATATCATCTTGATAATTGTTTTAACATATATATAGCTTTATTACTCACACAAGGAAAATTATCCATGGATTTATGATTTTTTATTCATTCTTGATTTTTAAAGGCGGAGAGAGCCCAATTTGATATTTAACCGATCGACTACCTATCTTAAGGGCTTAAACATACAAATGACGAGTTAAAAATAATAGTTACTGATATAACTCGGCCAAACCTCGATGGTTCTTTTTAATTTAAATTTGAACTTGAAATCTTGAATAATATAATATAAAGAGGGAGATTATTTGATATTTGGCTGAGGGGCCGTGGTGATGGTAACTGGAATGGTTATTATAATAGATATAATTTAAGGAATGTATGAAAATTTCTTTTTTTAGTATGTATTTGTCATGTCAAATAACGGTATGGAGGATTTTTAGGTATTTTGATTAATGAACATGAACCCTTCATCTAACAAATATCATTTGTATTTTTCCAAGAGCTTGTCAAATTCAATTCAGGTCCACAAATTGACCAGTTGATATTGTGCTATGTAAAATATCATCTCATTATTACCTGAATAACAAACTAAATGCTATCAATAAATTTTTTTAATACATATTTTTATTCATTAAGAACTCCAAAATGTCATTCTCTAACTTTGAACTTACCATTTTTTTTTTTTTTTTCCATTTATTTTTCCCCCTATATAGCATGAGTATTTGTGCTGTCTTTCTTTTCAAATCCTAAAAATTTCCTCTAT
>SKCR01050187.1:0-38972 GCA_019454045.1 Zanthoxylum bungeanum | reverse complement strand
CATTGTTCCTTCCCCATGTTTCTTGGATTTGGCTCTGTTTTGCTGGGAAGGGTACCTGGCGGTCTGTAACTCTGAGCATTTGACAGTTGTCCCATTTGATTCTCTAGTGCTTTAATAGAAGCAGATTGACTTTGAATTAATGCCGCTTGAGATTGAAATATAGCATCATACTTTTTTAACTGAGTCAGCACTTCTGTTATGCCTGGTTCATTTGTCTGCTCCTGGCTTTTGTTCTGCTGTTGGAATTCAGGTGGTGGATAGTTCTGCTGTTGAAATCCTGGTGGTGGATTGTTCCTTTGTCCAGAATTGTTGCTCCATGAAAAATTGGGATGATTCCCACCCTGGGTTGTAGGTGTTGGAATATGGATTGTTCCCTGTCTGTTAAAATTGTTGACATAATTCACTGTTTCTTCAGTTTGAGTTGGCTCTGGTGCTCTCCATATGTTGAACTTGTTGCTCCAATATTGCTTGAGTGTTGAGAGTCTCAATGAATTTGCATATCTGGTCCAGTTTGGCACTAACTGCTGTGTTGGCTCCAACTTCATAAATTCCTGCAATTCTTTGAATCAAGCTCCTTTCTGTTGGCCACAAGGAATTGTTATTGGCCATCTCTTCGATTAGGTCTCAGGCTTGATCTTCTCCTTTTGACATCAAAGCTCCTCCAGCAGCATCAATAGTGGTTCTCATCAATCCAGAAAGTCCATTATAGAAAGTTTGGACTTGAAGCCATTTTGGAATCTCATGGTGAGGACATTTCCGGAGCAGATCTTTGTATCTTTCCCAAGCTTCGTACATGGATTCTGAATCTTGCTGCACAAAGGATGTGATGTCATTTCTCAGTTTTGCTGTTCTGGCTGGTGGAAAGTACTTTGCAAGGAATTTGGTGGCTATGGTGTTCCATGTTGTGATGGAACCTGCTGGTAGTGAATGTAGCCAGGCTTTTGCTCTGTCTTTCAAAGAGTATGGAAAAACCCGCAATCTCATTGCTTCTTCAGCTCCTCGGTTGTAATTGAAAGTGCCGCAAACTTCCAGGAAGTTGCTGATGTGGGCGTTAGGATCTTCAGTTGCATTCCCTCCAAATTGAACTGACTGCTGAATCATCTGAATGCATGTTTTGATGTCACACGCATTTGCTGGTAAGGGAGGAAGTACAATACAGGAAATGAGTCTGTCAACCATCGGAATGGTTCTGTCTCGAATGGGAATTGGTGGTGCAACGATCAAAGGTTCAGGTTCCATGTTGACTAAAGCTTCTTGGCCTTCTCGCCTTTCTCTTCTCAATTGTCTGATGGTTCTTTCAATTTCTAGGTCAAGTGGTCGGAGTTCAAAGCTTCTGGTTCGTCTCATGAAGTGTCTAAGAACCTGTAACACAAGAAAACAAAATAATAAGTAAAAAGAAATTAGATACAAGTAAAGGTATCTAACCCCTAAACTAATAGTAAAAGATAACTAAGTCCCCGGCAACGGCGCCAAAAACTTGACCGGCGTAAACACACACGTATAACGCAAGCGCACGTATCGTTCAAGTAGTATAAAAATATCGATCCCACGAGGACTTAATTTCTACTGTTGTTATTATTATTGATACTATTTATTTACAAATATCTAATTGAGGGAGAAGAGAATGATTGCTTGATTGATGGTTGATTGTAGATTTGCTAAATAAATAAATAAATAAAAAGACAAAAGAAAATACTAAGGAAAATAACAAAAGACACAAAGATCTAGGGTTGTGAATCATTCTAATATCATTTAAAAGATGAAGTGGTTATTTTATGTTTGTGTAATAAATCAGTTTACTACCTGGAACACTAAATTATGCAAAAGCCTCTATCGATGGTCAGACACAAATACCCAGTTTAACCCAATTGAACCATATGTCTATGTCAACCAAATTATATGGATTCATTAAGTGTAAGTTCCAATTATGGCTACCCCCGCCCGACAGGTATATTCTATCCTGTAAGGAAATCTACTAAAGGGTTATCTATCCTCAAGGAAGATCGTGGGCTATTAAGTCTAAGGCTGAAACCTAAAATCCCTATGTCTAGTTCATTTTAGATTTACCACATCAATCTTATTGGTGATCAGACAACAAGAAGCATTAAGCTTAAGACTTAATAAGTAACCTTTAAATTACCCAAACTATAAAACAACCCCTTATAAACCGGTGATATTAGAATTCATCACAACCCCAGATAACTAACACATAACTAGGGCTAGTAACAACTTAAAAGTAAAAGACATAAAGTAAAAATACTGAAAAGTAAAAGACATAAAGTAAAAACTGAAAAGTAAAATAAAATAAAATGCTAAGGTAAAAGGAATTACTTTTACTACTACTAATTTAGATATCTCCCATAAAATAATAT
Source organism: Zanthoxylum bungeanum (assembly GCA_019454045.1). Classification (NCBI taxonomy): domain Eukaryota; kingdom Viridiplantae; phylum Streptophyta; class Magnoliopsida; order Sapindales; family Rutaceae; genus Zanthoxylum; species Zanthoxylum bungeanum. Next base: position 36,600 of record SKCR01050187.1, on the reverse strand, counting down.
ATAAACTTGTGATATTATTTTACCAACCGACAATCTGGCGGTATCATGATTAAGTCAAATTAAGTCCAACCAGCCATATAGGCGGTAAAAATTGTCCATAATCCAGCCATAAAGGCGGTACCAAAATAAATTTACCAACCGACCAATCTGGCGGTATCCTTGATTAGTCAGGTTTAAACCAGATTAAATTGAATTGCCAACCGACCAATATAGCGGTATCCTTTATTAATCAGTATTTTAAATAGTGAATATATTATTTTTAAGGGAGATTAATCTAAATAGTAACAGTAAAAGAATTACCTTTCACCCTAGCTTGGAAATTACCTCCTCATTACTGAAAAGTAAAAACTGAAAAATTAAAGAAAGAAAAGTACTGTGCGTAAAAGTAAATTGCGGAAAGTAAAAACTGAAAAGTAAAGAAAAGAAAGTGCGAAACTGAAAATTAATTACTGAAAACTAAAAATAAACAAACTAGATACAATCTTCTTATTTATTCATTAAGAATTTCAAAGAAGAAAGTATATTTTACAAATGAAATGGCTTGGTATTTATAGGCAAAATTTTGCCACCATCAAATCATCCATCAAATTCTCCACCAAATCCATTATTAATTTCTCCACTAATTACTCCACCAAATCCATAATTGCTCCACTAATTGCTTATCTTGTTTGGTGTTGATTTGATAATTTTTATTAATTATTAATTAATTAATATTTTGCTTTGAAAATGATTGATAATGACTTTTAATAATTACACTCCACACACTTCTGGATGGTTCATCAATTTCGGTCATGAAATCATCAGAATTAGAAAATATTTTCTCTTTCCAAGTTGTAGATCTTTGAGTCTTCTTTAATCTGGAATTTGAATCAGCTCAATCCGATATCTGAGTAAAACGTTATGCCCAAAATACGACAGATGCGCAAAACTGGAATTTCCAAAACTGCACTTCGTCAAAACGCCCTTTCAAGTTTCCAATCTCCAAAATTAATATATCAAGTCCAATAATTGCCCTTATTTGACCCATATTTCATCCTAAATGATTTCATTGAGTCCCGATATTATTTTATCTGCAAAATAAACTAAAACACATCAAAACGTTCATCAAACCCGAGAAACTAAACAAAATATTAAGTAAAAGGGGCGGTAAATATTGATATATTTTCCGCTCATCACATATACTAAGTGCAAATTTCTTGCAGCTAAGACTCGACCCAATTCTTGTGCTGCTGCTACGTATTGTGGTTTAGCACCAACACTAGTACCGCAAAACACACAGATGTTTTCAACTCGTCTTCTTTAAGTGGCTTCCATGTTTTACTCTAGATGTCTTCAATGTGCAATGATGAGTTGAATTTATAACACCTGAAAAGGGTGAGTAAAAATAATAGCACTAGTACCTGCCAATGACAATTATTAGTTAAACAGTAAAATAAATCATGATAGTCAAAAAGATCTGGATCCTGTCGGAGAAAATAACAAAACAAATCACAATTATTCGGAAAAGACAAAGAGATATAATATTTATAATAATTTACGGTGTGATTGACGTCTATGCGTCAGGGACAAGCTTCTCATCCAATTTTCTTATAAATTGGCAAACATTGTCTTTTTGAGTCAGATTCCCGAGACTTAACTGATGTCTTTCTTTACGGAATTCTGTATGTAATTTGTAGAAGGATATATGAACATCTCCACTGGGATGCCTCTCAAGAGTCGAAGATATATCATCTAAAGACTCCTTACTCAAGCCATCCCTAATGAATTTAATTTATCTTCGCGATTATCAGACACCATTCCTAAAGAACGACAATGAGTATTGCAATTCCAGCGTGCACATTTGTAACAAAAACCCATAGGTGCTTCTTCCAAAACCAGGCAAATAAGAATTACATGAATCAAAATACTCACCTGCTAATCAGACCCGTGCTTCGATTACCCAACGAATGTCATTAGGAATACCATGGATCGTTAGTAATCTCATTCATTCTAAGTGAGCTTTGTAGACTTTCATCAGAGAGTTTTGAGGGAGAGAAGGAAATTGCTTGTGAAGATTTGCGAGAACTTCTTCCATCTTGAAATGAATTAGCCTGTAAAACTAAACACATAAAAAATCAAACACATCAAATATGAATATATACACAAATTTACGTGGGTTTCCTCCCAGCTAGCACTAAGTTTAATATCTTCAGCTATACATGAATGCCTGAACGTTAGACTGGATCTGAAAGTGTGACACTTTCTTTTTGTCGCTCAAATGATACCCCCAGTAGTGCTTGACACGCTGACTATTAACCTTGAATGTTTCGTTGGTGTTGGGATCAAGTAACTCAACAGCTCCATATGGTAAAACTTGAGTAATCACAAATGGCCCTAACCACCTTGATTTCAACTTTCCAGGAAAAAGTTTCAACCTCAAGTTGTACAACAACATCTGCTGCCTCGGTTCCAAATGTATGTGCACTATTTTTCGATCATTCCATTTCTTGGTCTTTTCCTTGTATAATCTGGCATTCTCATAAGCCTGTAGGCGAAATTCTTCGAATTCATTGAGTTGGTGGAGTCATTTCTCTTCTGCAGCTTGTGGATCAAGATTCAACTTTTTCAATGCCCAGTACGCCTTGTGTTCAAGCTCAACTGGCAGATGACACGCTTTCCCAAACACCATTCGATATGAGGACATACCAATGGGTGTCTTGTAAGCTGTCCTATAGGCCCATAATGCGTCATCCAGTTTTGTAGACCAATCTCTCCTTGTTGATCTAACGGTTCTCTCCAAGATTATTTTGATCTCCCTATTTGAAACTTCAACTTACCCATTTGAATGTGGATGGTAGGCCATGGCAACCTTATGAGTAAATATGTATTTGGATATGATTGCATCAAAGTATCTGTTGCATAAATGTGAGCCATCATCACTGATAATGGCACGAGGTGTTCCAAAGCGAGTGAAAATATTCTTTTTAAGGAACTTGATCACCACTTTTGAATCATTTGATGGCAGTGCAATTGCTTCAACCCATTTGGAGACGTAGTCTACTGCAACCAGTATATACAGGTTTATGAATGATGAAACAAAGGGTCCCATAAAATCAATACCCCACACATCGAATATCTCCACTTCCAGAATATTTTGCAGCGGTCATTCATTTCTCCTTGAAATATTCCCCGTTCTCTGGCACCTGTCACATTGAAGAGCAAAAAGATAAGTATCTTTAAAAAGAGTGGGTCAGAACAAACCTGATTGAAGGACTTTTACGGCAATTTTATTTCCGTTGAAGTGTCCACTGTATGATGATGAATGACAATACTGCAGAACACTGTTGACCTCCTCATGTGGAACACACCGTCTCAGTAATTGATCAGCACAGCGTTTGAACAGGTACGGCTCATCCCAAACATAGTGCTTGACATCTTTGAAGAATTTCTTTCGTTGCTGAGTTGTCCATTCCAACGGCCATTTTCCCGACACTATGTAGTTGACATAGTCGGCATACCAAGGGACATCATGTTGTTTCATGGCAAACAGCTGTTCATCTGGAAAATTTTCTTTGATTGTCAGTTCTTTGCCAGCTATTTCTCCATTCTCGAGCCTCAATAAGTGATCTGCCACCTGGTTTTCTGTCCATTTCCTGTCTCTGATCTCCACATCAAATTCTTGCAGAAGAAGTATCCAACGGATCAATATGGGCTTGACATCTTTCTTCGCGATCAAATATTTGATTGCGGAATGATCTGTGTAGACCACCACTTTGGGACCCAACAGATAGGAGCGGAATTTGTCAAAAACGAACACAACTGCAAGCAACTCTTTTTCAGTGGTTGTGTAATTAAGTTGAGCTTCATTCAGAGTTCTGTTGTAGTAGTAAATGGTGTGGAAATCTTTTACTTTGCATTGTCCCAAAATTGCACCTACAGTAAAATCACTAGCATAACACATCACCTCAAATGGAAGGGTCCAGTCTTGTGCTACTATGATGGGAGCAGAAACCAGCTTCTGTTTTAGGATCTCAAAAGCTTCATGGCATTCTTTGGTGAATTCGAAAGGCACATCCTTCTCCAGAAGATTGTGTAGGGAACGCTTTCCCTCGTGCAGCGGAAGCGATTAGGCTCACGGATCGAACTTGAAAAATTTTTCTGCTCTTCCATTTGCTTGGCCGAACCACACCAGTGGATTCACTGATGTTTTGGACAAAATCTCAGCTCCATAATTGCCCCAAAACAGTCCCCCGAACAGCCCTTGAACTGCAGTGAAATGACGGACTGTTTTGGACACGTTATGAGCGCGAACTGCACCCAGTTTCAGGTCTAATTTGCGCCACTCACTGCTCAATTTCAGATCTGATTTTTCTCTAAAAATCAATCCTAACACAGCCCTAAAATTCCTTATGTTTCCCAAAATCCCGAATGAAACCAAAAAACGCTCCTGAAGAACTGTATCGGCGCAAATTGCAAGGATTCCAGGGCTGGTTTTGGCGTGCTTGTGTTAGTAATTTGGGGATGTTTTTCAACGTCACAGGTCTTCTGAACTATGTCTCGACACTACGGAGGGTAGTGTGGGCTACACTCACAAATTATCTCTAAACGGTTTAGAGAATAATCACACACCGAAATAATTTCAGGTTCTTCAATTCTCTTTCTCAACTTTTGAGAGCTTGAAGAAGAGATGGAGGCTAGGGTTTTCAAAGTCTTGGATCTGAAAAATTAAATCATAATTTTTCTTTTATACTTGTGGATAATTTGTTTCATAAAACAAATCAACCACTAGTCTCCCATCTCTCTCAAATTCGGCCAAGGGGTAGGATTTTAGTTTGATTTTGCTTCCAAAATAAACAAATCCTAATCCTTATTTGCTTAGGTAATTTCGGCCAAGAGGGTATTAGGATTTGATTTTGTTTCTCAAACAAACAAATCCTATTCCTTATCCAATAAGGAATCCTACCTTGGTAATAATTCTTAGCCTTATTAAATTATATCATATATAATTTAATGTTCTATTTAATAATTATCATATAATTATTAATACCTTATATTAACTTTTAATATAAAGTCTCAAGTGTGATTAATTAATGTTATTAATCATATTAATAATATTTATTCTTTGTGAGTATATAATTGGACCGTCCAATTATATTAGCTCCGCTAAAGTATATCGAGCTAGCACGGGGACCAAGTGGACCTACGGTTCCGAGCTCCAATAATCTCGAAATACTAATTAAGCTCTTAATTAAATATTCCGAATTATTAACTTCGAATTATTCCACTAAAATTCTGAAGTTGCACTCTCATTGCCGTAGATGAAATATTAAGCCGAACCAATTCGGTGTCCACCGATATAGTCATTGCATACGAATTGATCCTTCACGAATATCTCGTAATTAGAGCCGGTCATAATGTCCGTTATACCCTTCTAATTATTTTTACCTTAAGTACCATTGATTCTCTAATGAACGATTTATTCACAACTGTTATGAATATTAATCTTTCTATTCGTAATAGAAAAACTTGAGCGCTCAAACCGTTCAAGTACCGAATCAACCCTTAAGAGAGATACTCATCTACTTCTCGTAAGAAGGAGTGAATTCCATGTCTATGTAAAACGTTCCCAGCTACATAACAGACTATGCCCCCAAAGTACGTAGTTATTGGTTGGGATTGCAACACCAACCTCACCTTTGTAAATCAAAGGACACAACCCGTTATGCAGGAGTTCGTAGTATACTCAGGATTAAGATCAATCCATATATGACCATCAAGTAGATCGAAATGACTTTCTTTGTTTAACGGATATTATAAGAATGTCATTTCTATCTAGGCCCAGTCCTATATGATCACATCATATAAGGTGCCTCCATTCTCATGTCTCTACATGGACGATCCGGATTAAGATCGTCATCCAAATATAGAATGGACCGCAGCTATAGATAAACCACAAACAAAGTACCCGGTTTGTTTGCTCTCTATGGACTATTTAAGATTACTAACTTCAGTCTTAAATCCTCTGGTGCATGACGTTCATACACCAAGTCTGAAGGTACATAAGTAATCTATGGTATTTATGAAGATATATAATATGCGATATTGAACAAACAATTAGATAAATGAATAATGCATCCTTTTATTTCTAAACACATAAAGCCGTTTACATCACATGTAGCTCTAGGGCATACATCCTAACAATCTCCCACTTGCACTAGAGCAAATGGGACATGTCACGTAAGCCTAGACCATCTAGGTGACCTTCAAACACTTTAGCCAACAAGGTCATTGTAAACGGATCAGCTAGGTTCTTTAAACTTCCCTCTATTTGCTTCCCCTCTGTGGCTTCTTGGTTCTTTGGAGTTTGCCACCGTTCCACTATTATCGTAATAGAGGGTGAGTGGTGTATCCATATCCGGAACAACTTCCAGATCTCCCAAGAATTTACGGAGCCAGACTGCTTCTTAGCTGCTTCACAAGCCGCTACATATTTAGCCTCCATGGTGGAGTCGGCAATGCAAGATTGCTTTATGCTCCGCCATACAATAGCCCCACCACCTAGGGTGAACACTGATCCAGATGTTGATTTCCTGGAATCAACATCTGTCTGAAAATCAGAGTCTGTATATCCTTTTAGGATCATATCCTCACCGGAATATACTAGCATATATCTCTCGTTCTCTTAAGATATTTGAGAATGTGTTTCATAGCCACCCAGTGATCCAATCCCGGATTTGACTGAAACCTACTGACTACTCCCACTGTAAAACAGATGTCCGGTCTCGTGCATAACATGGCATACATGAGACTACCAACTGCTGAGGCATGGGATATGTCTCATTTCCTCAATGCCCTGAGGTGTCTTAGGAGACTGTTCCTTCGACAAATGAATTCCATGCCGATAAGGCAGATTGCCTTTCTTGGAATTCTGCATCCCGAATCGCACAAGGATCTTGTCGATGTAGGATGCCTGAGACATAGCTAACAGTCGTTTCTTGCGATCTCGAAGTATCTGGATCCCAAGAACATAACTCGCCTCTCCAAATCTTTCATTTGGAATTGCTCAGCTAGCCAGGTTTTTTACGTCTGATAATATTCTTACATCATTCCCAATGAGTAAGATGTCATCAACGTATAAGACAAGAAAAACCACCTTCCCGTCAATGACGCGCTTGTATACACAAGGCTCATCAACATTCTGCTCAAAATTATAGACTTGATCGTTGTATCAAATCTTATATTCAAGATCGAGATGCCTGCTTGAGTCCATAAATGGACCTTTGCAGTTTGCAAACTTTTTGCTCTTGACCTTGGGCGGTGAACCCTTCTGGTTGTATCATATAGATACTTTCATCAAGATTGCCATTCAAGAATGCAGTCTTGACGTCCATTTGCCAGATTTCATAGTCATAATATGCGGCTATGGATAGAAGAGTGCGGATGGATTTTAGCATAGCTACTGGCGAGAAAGTTTCCTCATAGTCAACTCCCTCTTTCTGGGTATAACCCTTGGCCACTAGTCTAGCTTTGAAGGTCTGTACCTTCCCATCTGATCCCCTCTTCCTCTTGTAGATCCACTTGCAACCTATGGGCTTCACTCCATCAGGTTGGTCTACAAGTTCCCAGACTGAGTTGGAGTACATCGACTCCATCTCCAGGTTCATGGCTTTGAGCCATTCTTCTTTGTCAGGATCATCCATTGCACTACTGTAGGTCAATGGATCATCTACACCATCGCTGGAGGTGACAACTTGTGCCTCTCCAACCCCTAAGTAGCGATCAGGTTGTCGTACAACCCTCCCACTACGTCTGGGTGGTAGATCATTCTGACTTGGAAGTATCTGACTATCAGATGTCGAAGGTGCTATGTATTTGTCAACTTTTGTTGACGATGGCGCGCTGGTCGAACCAGTAAGTAACTCCTCGAGTAACATTTTACTACGAGGTTTGAACTCCCTCATGTAGTCCTCCTCTAGAAACGTAGCATTTGTCGATACAAATACTTTGTTATCATCGGGACTGTAGAAGAATCCTCCCCTAGTTTCCTTCGGGTAGCCTACAAATAGGCACACCTGAGAACGTGGTTCCAGCTTTGTAGTCTTATTCTTCAGCACATGTGCTGGACACCCCCATATGCGGAAATGTCGTAAACTAGCTTTATGACCATTCCACAACTCTAAGGGAGTCTTAGGAACATACTTAGATGGAACTACATTAAGGATATACATTGCGGTTTGCAGTGCATATCCCCAGAATGAACTAGATAGTGAGCTATAACTAAACATAGATCTCATCATGTCTAGTAGGGTTCGATTTCTCCTTTCTGCAACACCATTTTTTTATGGTGTTCCAGGTGCTATGAGCTGGGATACTATCCCGTGCTCATCTAAGAATTCCTTTTATTCTCTGTCGAGGTATTCTCCTCCACGATCCGATCGTAGAGTTTTGATTGTCTTACATAATTGGTTCTCAACCTCAACACGATACTCTTTGAACTTTTCAAAGGTATCTGATTTGTGATGCATTAGGTAGACATACCCATGTCTTGAATAGTCGTCAATGAATGTGATGAAGTATTCATAACAACCTTGGGCTTTTACATTCATCGGTCCGGAAACGTCCGAATGTATTAGCTTTAGTGGTTGATTGGCTCTTATACCTTTTCCAGAAAAAGGTCTCTTGGTCATTTTTCCTTCTAGACAGGACTCACAAACTGGTAAAGTCCCGAGCTTTAACTGGTTTAAGGCTCCGTCCTTTATCAATCTATTTATTCGGTCAAGGTTGATGTGACCAAGTCTAAGATGCCATAGATATGTGTCATCGTGAGAAATCTTTTGCCGTTTCGTTTTTGGTTTTTCAACCTTAAACATTTCAGTGTTGAGCAGTGACTTATGCGTTAACGGTCTTAACACATACAAGTTATTTTCTGAGTTTCCTGTGCATATAGTCAATCCATTTCTACCAATAATAACCAAATTGCTATTAAAAGAAATAGAATAACCATCATCCATAAGTCTAGAAACAGAAATCAGATTCCTGCGGAAACCAGGAATGAATAACACATCGTTCAAATTTAAATAACTATTATTAATAAAACTTAAACTAGAAACTCCCACTGCTCTTGCTGAAACGGCATCCCCTGTCCCGACTCTCATGGTGTAGTCACCTTCAGCAAGGTCCCTCCATGAATCAAGTAGCTGTAAAGAAGAACAAACATGGTTAGTGGCCCCGGAATCAATAATCCAAGCGGATTTGTCATCCTCCACCAATAGAGATTCAATAACGAGTAAATCATATTTACCTGTTTCCTTTTTCTCCTTTAGCTCAGCAAGGTATTTAGGACAGTTCCTTTTCCAATGCCCATTTTTGTCGCAATGGAAACATTTTCCTTTGGGCTTGGAATCCTTGGAGCCTTTCTTGTTCTTCTTTTTCATGGCTTTACCTTTAGCCTTTCCAGTGCCTTTCTTCTTCTTCTTTGCAGATTTAGAAGATTCGGCAACATTTGCCTCTGCACTGGATTTACGAGGATCCACCAGCATGGACTCGTAATGGGTGAGCTCATTTAGCAGTTGGGTCAAAGTAAAAGTCAACTTGTTCATAACATAGTTGCTCTTAAACTGCAAGAAACTCTTCGGAAGAGTTTCCATGATCATGGTCACCTGGCTACGCTCGTCAATACGAGCTCCATGGGTTTCAGCAGTATTGAGATAAGTCATCATCCTTAAGACATGCTCTCGGACTGATGTCCCATCCTTCATCCTAGCAGTCATCGCTGAGACCATGGCCTCATGGCGTTGACGCTCCGAAGGTTGCCCAAACATGCCCTGCAATGACTCCATCATCTGTGATGCTAGAGCCATAGGTTCATGCTTTGCAGCAAGAACCTCAGACATCCCTGCTAGCAAGTAGCAGCGGGCTTTCTCATTTGCTGCGACCCATTTCTGATAGGTATCGCGCACAGCTTGGCCGGCATTTCTGGCCGGCTCAGGAGGACGTTCCTCCGTCAGGACAAACTTTAGGTCTTCACAGACCAGGATAGCGTTCATGTTACTTTTCATTTTACATAATTTTCTCCGGTCAACTTATCATTTGAGAGAATGGAAATAATTGAGAAACCATGGCTGAAAATAAAATAAACATGCATTTAACATTCATTCATCGCATATTAAAATCATCAAAGAATTTTGGCATAAAATTAAACATGATGCATGAACCATGAATAATGAATAAGAAACCTAAAAGAATTACTATGCCACGGAGATCCATCATCCCACAAGTAAGTGCCGCGTAGGGTAGGTCAAGTACTCGCATGATGATTGAGACAATCTCAGCTGTTTTAATATATGCGGGAATAACTCTTATTCCTATATTAAACAACTACCGTTTTATTTGATCAAGGAATTTCATTAACAGTTAATTATTCCTTTGTGAGTGTAACCCGCCGTTTCGGGATTCTTTGACTTAACGAGTGAAGTGCCGCCGTAGGGTAGGTCAGTTCACAAGATACATCTAGAATCTCTATCCTTTCGGAACCAAACTTGATATTGACCCAAAATGGACACCATCCGTAGGGAACGAAAATAAAGCCGTCTCGAGGCGCCTTTTGAATCTCACGTTTTTGGACTAACAACGGAGATCGTGGGATGTACTGTCGTATATCCCTCTCCCACTCACTATTTTAAATATTAAGGTTTCTATCTAAAATATCTAATATTTTATTAACTAGTGTGAATAAACTTATGGCGGCTAAATCATAATTGTTATTTACACTAGTTTGTCATAAGTGAGCTAATCAATTTTAACTATTAAAATTGTGTCACTAATATTCTATTAGTCTCTACTAACAGTTTTACTCTATTAAACTAATTTAATTAGAGTGGTATAAGTGAGCTACAATATTTTAACCCTTAAAATACTAGGCACTTAAAAGTCTAAAAACATGGAATTCTAAATGGTCAAAATTTTAATTAAACATTTTAATAAATCTTAGTGTGTTATAAATTCAATGGTACGTGGAATTGTATCCCGAGTGCAGACCATATTTCCGTCCATACGGAATCGGCTATGGAATTTATATCCGGGTTTCCATCCTATATACCAATGGAATTTATTATGCACCAATTAAGTCCAATATATTAGAATTCAAGTTTTAGACACTTATTCCATTAATCTAATTAATGATTTCAATGCATATCATTTTCTAACTTAAACATTTTAAATTACATAAAATCATAATTTTATGTCTATAATGATAATGCATCTATGACATGTTATGGCAAGTAAAATACATGAGTGGGCACCCTAGTCTATATGACATGTTATTCAAACAATTCGAAATAAACATACATATAACATAATAAAAATTATTTTTCATTGACCGAGCTCTTATTTTTCCTATACTAATCTAATTAGTACAAAAGATTCACCAAGGCATTCCTTAGCCTTCAAATCCCGCTCCAAAGTGGTGTTGGCTCTCTTTGCGACTTCGGTGCTCCAAATTACAAAGAATTGAAACTTTACATTGAAAATTAAAATTACAAACAAATATAAACAATGGCCTTATGGCCTTACATCCCAAAACCAAAACCAACTACAAAAATAAGAGCCAGAAAAATTTACGACCAATGCAAAATCCATTCATCACATGAAATAACAAAACCATTCATCACATGAATATCACAATGTGCCCACTCATCTAAACATGCATATCATATTTATAACTCATATAAACATATTAAAACAGAAACTTTAAATGAAAAAGTGAAGGGTTAAGAGCACTTTTCAACCTCGCTCTTGATGCCAATTGTAGGAAACGCTTTCCCTCGCGCAGCGGAAGCGATTAGGCTCACGGATCGAACTTGAAAAAATTTTATGCTCTTCCCTTTGCTTGGCCGAACCACACCAGTGGATTCACTGATGTTTTGGACAAAATCTCAGCTCCGGAATAGCCCCGAAACAGTCCCCGAACAGCCCTTGAACTGCAGTGAAATGACGGACTGTTTTGGACACGTTATGGGCGCGAACTGCACCCAGTTTCAGTCTGATTTGCGCCACTCACTGCTCAATTTCAGATCTGATTTTTCTCTAAAAATCAATCCTAACACAGCCCTAAAATTATCCTAAAGTGTTTCCCAAAATCCCGAATGAAAACCAAACAAAACGGAGCTCCGAAAACTTGTATCTGCGTAATTGCAAGGATTCAGGGGCTGGTTGCCGTGACTTGTGTTAATATTTGGGGATGTTTTTCAACGTCACGAGGTCTTCCGAACTATGTCTCGACACTAACGGAGGGTAGTGTGGGCTACACTCACAAATTAATCTCTAAACGGTTTAGAGAATAATCACACACCGAAATAATTTCAGGTTCTTCAATTCTCTTTCTCAACTTTTGAGAGCTTGAAGAAGAGATGGAGGCTAGGGTTTTCAAAGTCTTGGATCTGAAAAATTAAATCAATTTTTCTTTTATACTTGTGGATAATTGTTTCATAAAACAAATCAACCACTAGTCTCCCATCTCTCTCAAATTCGGCCAAGGGGTAGGATTTTAGTTTGATTTTGCTTCCAAAATAAACAAATCCTAATCCTTATTTGCTTAGGTAATTTCGGCCAAGGTAGGGTATTAGGATTTGATTTTGTTTCTCAAACAAACAAATCTATTCTTATCCAATAAGGAATCCTACCTTGGTAATAATTCTTAGCCTTTATTAAATTATATCATATATAATTTAATGTTCTATTTAATAATTATCATATAATTATTAATACCTTATATTAACTTTTAATATAAAGTCTCAAGTGTGATTAATTAATGTTATTAATCATATTAATAATATTTATTCTTTGTGAGTATATAATTGGACCGTCCAATTATATTAGCTCCGCTAAAGTATATCGAGCTAGCACGGGGACCAAGTGGACCTACGGTTCCGAGCTCCAATAATCTCGAAATACTAATTAAGCTCTTAATTAAATATTCCGAATTATTAACTTCGAATTATTCCACTAAAATCCGAAGTTGCACTCTCATTGCCGTAGATGAAATATTAAGCCGAACCAATTCGGTGTCCACCGATATAGTCATTGCATACGAATTGATCCTTCACGAATATCTCGTAATTAGAGCCGGGTCATAATGTCTGTTATACCCTTCTAATTATTTTTACCTTAAGTACCATTGATTCTCTAATGAACGATTTATTCACAACTGTTATGAATATTAATCTTTCTATTCGTAATAGAAAAACTTGAGCGCTCAAACCGTTCAAGTACCGAATCAACCCTTAAGAGAGATACTCATCTACTTCTCGTAAGAAGGAGTGAATTCCATGTCTATGTAAAACGTTCCCAGCTACATAACAGACTATGCCCCCAAAGTACGTAGTTATTGGTTGGGATTGCAACACCAACCTCACCTTTGTAAATCAAAGGACACAACCCGTTATGCAGGAGTTCGTAGTATACTCAGGATTAAGATCAATCATATATGACCATCAAGTAGATCGAAATGACTTTCTTTGTTTAACGGATATTATAAGAATGTCATTTCTATCTAGGCCCAGTCCTATATGATCACATCATATAAGGTGCCTCCATTCTCATGTCTCTACATGGACGATCCGGATTAAGATCGTCATCCAAATATAGAATGGACCGCAGCTATAGATAAACCACAAACAAAGTACCCGGTTTGTTTGCTCTCTATGGACTATTTAAGATTACTAACTTCAGTCTTAAATCCTCTGGTGCATGACGTTCATACACCAAGTCTGAAGGTACATAAGTAATCTACGGTATTTATGAAGATATATAATATGCGATATTGAACAAACAATTAGATAAATGAATAATGCATCCTTTTATTTCTAAACACATGAAGCCGTTTACGTTTACATCACATGTAGCTTTAGGGCATACATCCAACAGATTGCACAGAGGTTTACAATCTTGGAAAAGTCTTGATAAATCTCTTGTAAAAACCCCGCGTGTCCGAGAAAGCTCCGAATCCCTTTGACAGAGTTGTGGAGGTAATTTTTCAATGTTTCACTCTTTTCTTGTCTACCTCGATTCCTTTTTGTGAGATCTGGTATCAAGTACGATGCCTTCCTGCACCATGAAGTGGAATTTCTCCTAGTTGAGTTCCAGGTTGGTATCTTCGCACCTTTGTAACACATGTTCCAGATTTTGCAAGCAGTGGTCGAAAGAATCTCCAAAAACAGAAATCATCCATGAAAACCTCATACTCTGCTCCAGCACGTTTTAGAAGATAGCCTTAATGCAACGCTGAGATTGTGAATGTGGCAGGAGCATTAAATAATCAAATGGCATCCTACGGAAAGCAAAAGTTCCATAGGGACATGTAAAGGTGGTTTTCTCCTGGTCTTCTGGGGCGATGGCAATCTGATTGTACCCTGATTATCCGTCCAGAAAGCAATAGAACTCATGTCCCGCTAATCTGTCCAGCATCTGGTCAATGAATGTCAGTGGAAAATGGTATTTCCTTGTTGCTTTGTTTAGTTCCGGTAGTCCATGCATGATGAGTGGTATTTATATCACTATTCCCACTCATTTAATCTAATATTTGTATAGTTTCTTGAGTTTTGTGAATATTTTGATGTGTTTTGTGTTATTTTGTAGATAAATAAAGTTTCAGGACATTCTGGAGGTGATTTGGAGCAAACAGTGAAAATTGGCGAAAAAGGGCATTTTGGTAATTTCCAGCGTCGCGCCGCCCAGACCTTCCGCGTCGCAACGCCCAGCATGCGCCGAATCTGCTAACGTGCGCCTGGTCAACTGATCAGGATTTGAGAAGTTTGACTTTGCTAAAATGCGCCGTGCCACGTGTTCACCATCACATCCAATCTGCTAACGTGCGCCGTGCCACGTGTCAACATCATATGCTGCCGACACTCAGACTTGACACGTGTCACCTCGTCATCAACCATGTCAGCGGTCAATGAGTCAACTTCGCCATGTGTCACGCCACGTCATCAGCCACGTCACAAGGTCAATGAAGTCAACATGCCACGTCAGCATCAGCCAATCACAGCGTGACACGTGTCGCCACGTGTCGCAATCCTATTGTGCCGACAATTGCAACACGCGTCAGCGCCACGTTAGCGCCACGTCAACATGACGTCATCAATGACGTCATCACAATAATTGAGTCTTAGCCGCCTTGCCACGTGTCGCGTGAACAGTCAGCCGCCATGCCACGTGTCGCCTTCTCAGCGTGCCACGTCTTACTACTCCAGCGTCGCGACGCTGACCTGGCGTCGCGACGCTGGCGCCAAAAATTTCTATAAATTCTGCGCGAATTTCAGAATTGTGTGTGCCTTTCTCTATCTCATCTCTTTGATGAAGAGAGAGTTTCTCTCTCTAAGTTTATTTTAATTTTTTTTAGTTTTCAGTTTGTAATTAATTTTAATTACGTTTTGTAATAATAGTATTTTAATTTTACTTTTTACTTTTTACTTTTTACAGTTTTTACTATTCATGAGAAAGTAATTTCCCAGCTAGGATGAAAGGTAATTCTTTTACTGTTACTATTTAGATTAATCTCCCTTAAAAATAATATATTTACTAATTAAAATACTAATTAATAAAGGATACCGCTATATTGGTCGGTTGGCAATTTATTTTAATCTGGTTTAAAACTGACTTAAAAAGGATACCGCTATATTGGTCGGTTGGTAATTTAATTATGGTACCGCCTTATGGCTGGTTGGACTTAATTTGACTTAATCAGGATACCGCCAGATTGGTCGGTTGGTAATATTATCACAAGTTTATATATTATTTTATGGGAGATATCTAAATTAGTAGTAGTAAAAGTAATTCCTTTTACCTTAGCATTTATTTTACTTTTCAGTTTTACTTTATGTCTTTTACTTTTCAGTATTTTTACTTTATGTCTTTTATTTTTCAGTTATTAGTCCTAGTTATGTGTTGTAACTAAATAGTTTATCTGGGGTTGTGATGAATTCTAATATCACCGGTTTATAAGGGGTTATTTTATAGTTTGGGTAATTTAAAGGTTTACTTATTAAGTCTTAAGCTTAATGCTTCTTGTTGTCTGATCACCAATAAGATTGATGTGGTAAATCTAAAATGAACTAGACATAGGGATTTTAGGTTTCAGCCTTAGACTTAATAGCCCACGATCTTCCTTGAGGATAGATAACCCTTTAATAGATTTCCTTACAGGATATGAATATACCTGTCGGGCGGGGGTAGCCATAATTGGAACTTAAACTTAATGAATCCAGATAATTTGGTTGACATAGACATAGACATATGGTTCAATTGGGTTAAACTGGGTATTTCCGTCTGACCATCGACAGAGGCTTTTGCATAATTTAGTGTTCCAGGTTAGTAAACTGATTTATTACACAAACATAAAATAACCACTTCATCTTTTAAATGATATTAGAATGATTCACGACCCTAGATCTTTGTGTTCTTTGTTATTTTCCTTAGTATTTTCTTTTGTCTTTTTATTATTTTTATTTATTTTGTAAAACCACATTCAACCAATCAAACAATCATTCTCTCTCTATTTAATTAGATATTTGTAAATAAATAGATTCAACAATTAATAACAACAGTAGGAATTAAGTCCTCGTGGGATCGATATTTTTATACTACTTGAACGATACGTGCGCTTGCGTTATACGTGGTGTGTTTAGCCGGTCAATGCATACTCTCTATCCAGTCATTGTTCTTGTTGGAATCAGCTCATTCTTTTCATTTGTGACTACAGTAATTCCTTCTTTCTTCGGCACACACTGCATATGACTCACCCAACTGCTGTCTGAGATGGGGTAAATGATGCCAGCATCCAACCATTTGAGAATTTCTTTCTTCACGACTTCCTTCATGATTGGATTGAGTCTCCGTTGATATTCCACTGTGGGTTTGTACTCATCGTTCATCAGAATCTTGTACATGCAAAATGATGGACTAATGCCTCGGATGTCTGCTATAGTCCAGCCAATGGCTCTCTGTGTTCTCGTAACACTCTCAGTAATTTTTCTTCTTGTTCCAATGTTAGCGAAGAAGAAATAATTACAGGTAATTCAGAAAAGTTTCCAAGAAATGCATACCTGAGATGGCTCGGAAGTAACTTCAACTCCAACTGTGGTGGTTCTTTAATCGAGGGCTTGATTCGATCTTTCTTCGGGAGTTTCAGGCTTTCAACTGGTGGTTCTGATTTGAAGCGGAACGGCTTGTCCAGATAGTTGATACATTCCAGAATTTTAGCATCTATTTCGCTATTAGTCATGTTGGTGATGCAAGCTTCAAGTTTGTCCGTGGGAATTGTATCAGTATCTTGGATGATACTATCAACAACATCAATTCTAAAACATTCCTCTTCATTTTCATCACTCGAAAATTTCATGGCTTTGAAAACATTGAAGGTAACTTCTTGGTCCTGAACTTTAATGGTTAGTTCTTCTTTTTGTACATCAATAACAGTGCGACCTGTAGCCAAAAATGGTCTCCCAGGAATGATAGGTACATCTTTGTCTTCTTCCATGTCAAGGATAATGAAATCTGCCGGGAGAATGAGTTTGTCGACTTTGACCAGCACATCTTCAACAACTCCTCTTGGAAATGCGAGCGCTCTATCAGCAAGTTGCAATGAGATTGAGGTGGGCATTGCTTCTCCAATTTGCAGTTTCCTGTAAATAGAAAAATGTATTAAATTAACACTTGCACCTAAATCATATAAAGCCTTACCGATATAATGTTCTCCAATGGTGCATGGGACATAAAACTGCCAGGATCTTTCAATTTCGGGGGGAAGTTTCCTCTGAATGATTGCGCTGCATTCTTCCGTCTGCTACTACTGTCTCGTAATCTCCCAATCTCCATTTTCGTGAAAGAATATCTTTCATGAATTTGACATAACTGGGCATTTCTTCCAACGCTTCTGCAAATGGGATGTTGATGTGCAGCTTTTTGAAGACTTCCAAGAATCGAGAAAACTATTTGCCCAGTTTGTTTTTCTGAAGACGCTGTGGAAAAAGTGAGGTGGAGTGATCTGTTCTTTTTCTTTTTCCTTTGCTTCGTTTTCCTCTTTCCTCCATCTGTGGAACTGCATCTTTGGGAACTTCTTCTATGGTTTCCTTGATTCCAACATCTTTGTTGATTTCAGTACCGCTTTTCAAGGTAATGGCTTGACATTGCTCCTTCCCTCGGTTCCTTGGATTTGGTTCTATGTTGCTGGGAATTTCCTGGCGGTCTATAACTCTGAGCATTGGCCAGTTGTCCAATTTGATTCTCCAATGCTTTAATAGAAGTTGATTGGCTCTGAAAGATAGCATCATATGCTGCTTGTTTCTTTTTGAACATCTCTGCAATCTATTCTTTCATTTCTGGTTCATTTGCCTGCTCCTGGCCTTTGTTCTGTTGCTGTTGGAATCCGGGTGGTGGATAGTTCTTTTGACCTGAATTGTTGCTCCATGAGAAATTGGGATGATTCCTCCACATGGGTTGTAGGTGTTGGAATATGGATTGTACCCCTGTCTGTTGAAATTGTTGACATAATTCACCTTCTCTTCATGTTGGGTTGGTTCTGGTGCTCCTTCATATGGTGAACTTATGGATCCGATATTTCCTTGCATGCTGAGAGTTTCCATGAATTTGCATATCTGGTCCAGCTTGGTATTTACTGCTGTGTTGGCTCCAACTTCATAAATTCCTGCAATTCTTTGGATCATGCTCCTTTCTGTTGGCCACAAAGAGTTGTTGTTGGCCATTTCTTCAATTAGGTCCCAGGCCTAATCTTCTCCTTTTGCCATCAAAGCTCCTCCAGCAGCAGCATCAATTGTGGTTCTCATCAGTCCAGAAAGTCCATTATAGAAAGTTTGGACTTGAAGCCATTTTGGAATCTCATGGTGAGGACATTTCCGGAGCAAATCTTTGTACCTTTCCCAAACTTCGTAGAGGGATTCTGAATCTTGTTGCACAAATGATGTGATGTCATTCCTCAGTTGTGGTTCTCATCAGTCCACAAGTTTATATATTATTTTATGGGAGATATCTAAATTAGTAGTAGTAAAAGTAATTCCTTTTACCTTAGCATTTATTTTACTTTTCAGTTTTACTTTATGTCTTTTACTTTTCAGTATTTTTACTTTATGTCTTTTATTTTTCATTTATTAGTCCTAGTTATGTGTTGTAACTAAATAGTTATCTGGGGTTGTGATGAATTCTAATATCACCGGTTTATAAGGGGTTATTTTATAGTTTGGGTAATTTAAAGGTTTACTTATTAGTCTTAAGCTTAATGCTTCTTGTTGTCTGATCACCAATAAAATTGATGTGGTAAATCTAAAATGAACTAGACATAGGGATTTTAGGTTTCAGCCTTAGACTTAATAGCCCACGATCTTCCTTGAGGATATATACCCTTTAATAGATTTCCTTACAGGATATGAATATACCTGTCGGGCGGGGGTAGCCATAATTAGAACTTAAACTTAATGAATCCAGATAATTTGGTTGACATAGACATATGGTTCAATTGGGTTAAACTGGGTATTTCCGTCTGACCATCGACAGAGGCTTTTGCATAATTTAGTGTTCCAGGTTAGTAAACTGATTTATTACACAAACATAAAATAACCACTTCATCTTTTAAATGATATTAGAATGATTCACGACCCTAGATCTTTGTGTTCTTGTTATTTTCCTTAGTATTTTCTTTTGTCTTTTTATTTATTTATTTATTTTGTAAAACCAACATTCAACCAATCAAACAATCATTCTCTTCTCCATTTAATTAGATATTTGTAAATAAATAGATTCAACAATTAATAACAACAGTAGGAATTAAGTCCTCGTGGGATCGATATTTTTATACTACTTGAACGATACGTGCGCTTGCGTTATACGTGTGTGTTTACGCCGGTCAAGTTTTTGGCGCCGTTGCCGGGGACTTATTTTTCTTGAGTTGTTAATTTTGAAGCTATCTAATTTACTTCTATCTAATTTTCTTTTTCTGTAATTTTTATTTCTTTATTGTATTTTCAGGTGATTGAAAAATGGAACATTATTGGGAGATTGAAAGATCACGAGCCTTACAAGAAGATACACCCCAAATCTGGGAGCAACAGTTCGGTTTTCTGAGGCCTGTTGTACAGCCCAACACATTTTCACTGGATGCCAGAACCAAACAATACTACATTTGCTCATCAGAACGAAATGGGATGATGTGACATATGTAATGGTAACCACCCAAGCGATTATTGTGAATACAACTACAATTCAGGGTGGCAGAACTATCAGAATCCTTCATGGTATGATGAGCCATCACATTTCACAGAGCCACATTTTCCATCTTATCCACCATCTACCTTTGATCTCTACCAACAACCAGAACCATCCGAGGAGATCATTTGATACACATGTTCAAAGAACAAACAGCTCGATTTGATGCACAAATTCAGAGTCAAACGGCGTCTTTACAGAGAATGACAGATCAGATCAGACAATTAATAGAAAACCAGAGCTACATACCTCAAGAATCATTTCACGATGACACTTTAGCAGAAGAGGATGCTGAAGAGAATCAACAACCAGAGGTTGAAAATTTTGAAACATGTATTTCACAGATGACAGATGAAGAGCTAAATGCAGAAATTTTCAAATACATCTGTGAAGAAAAGGTGGAGCAAGAAGCAGAGCAAATAGAGGAGCAAATGTCTGACCTTATTAAAGATCCAGAGCATTCAGGAAAAAACATCGTTGTTTTGGGGAGTACAAATCAAAGATATCAACCAGAAGCTTGAAAGAATGGAACTTCCATTCCAAGTCAAGCACCATACGAGACCTCCTAATTTTATTTCTTTCTTTTCAGGAACCAATGGAGTAACAAGGATCAAAAAGGTGGCACAAGCACTGAATGAGACAAAATTCTTTTTGCCACTTTACCGTTGGAAGAGACCCTTCAAAAGCAACGCTCACGGGATTGTCTTTAATCGGACATCCAAAACAACAGTGAAACCTCCTTAACAGATGAATTTCAGTCACGTCTGGTTGAAGACGAAAAATTTAGCGCTAGCAGGGAGGCAACCCATGCAATTTGTTGTAATTTATTTTTTTGTGAACTTTTTAATTTGTGTGTTATTTTTGCAGGAAAAATTAAAAATGGAATTTATCAGGACAAAGCAAACCAGTACAAGCGGGATTTTCAAAATAAAAATTTGACAAAATCACGAAGATACAAAGTTGATCCAGAAGAGACGGCCAAGTAAGGAGACATCTCTTGAGATGCGTCCCTATGGAGTTATCCGTCGCAAGACTTGGTTTTGCCAAAAAAAAAAAAAAAAAAATCCTGCGTCAAAACCCTAAAGAACCGAGTGTCGCGAAGCTAGGCAATTTTCACAGCGTCGCGACACGCGTTTGAAACCAGAGACATAAGCAGCCACCGCGCACATATCACTCCTCCTTCTTCACATATCTCATCATTTTCTCTCAACCCAGCAGCCAAATCATCACCACCAACCATCACCTTAAAACCGAGATCCACCATAGCCCAACCACCCACCACGCACGATCCAGCAGCCGAAACCCACCAAACTGAGAGCCTTCACCGAGATCCATGGCCGAGCCTATCACCAAGATTCACCCTTGCCGAGCCGAGAACCACCCACAACCGAGACCCATGGCCAAGCTTCCAATCGTCAAATCATTACCGTGAACCTCACCACCGAAAGACAACCAAACCAGCAACCCCATAGCCGAGTCCTTCACCATCAAAAACAAACCCATCATCATCTCGACACATCTAGCCCTCACCAGCCCAAACCGCAACCACTCATCATCACCGATACCATTCGCCAAGCCCACCAAAACCGAGACCCAAAACTGAGCCTCAACACCGAGAACCAACCAAAACCAACCCACAGCCGAGACACCCAAACCGAGAACCAAGAGAAGCCGAGACCACCACTGCCAGTAATTGATTCGGCCAAGTCACAAACCGAGCAACACAACACCAGAAAACTGAACCAACCCACTGCCGAGAGTACCACCACTGCCAAAATCAAAACAAAAATTACGGTAATAATTTGATAAAAAATTTTGATGTGGTAATTGGGATTAAATTTGGCAATTGGTTGACTTTGGATTGGATTACGAAGTGTTGGATTGTTGATAGTTTGATTCGTAGTAATTGGGGGCGAAGTGTGGAGACAGATTGATATTTGGAGTGTTTGGTGATTGATTATTTTGTGTTGTTGAGGATTTGTGGAAAAACAGAGGAGGTTCTGCCAAAATTTCGAAAGAAAAATGCCACCGAAGAGATCCAGAGCTTCAACATCTGCTGAACCCAGTTTTGACACTACAAAATTTGTCTCAGCGGCTGCAGAGCAGCGCTATGAGAGGGGATTGACAAAGAAGGTCGGGATCATTGAAAGAGGTTTTGAGATTCCCTCTGGGTTATTTCAGCACATGTTGCTGCAACCACAGCAGCCACCTCCTGAGCCACACAGAGCAGTACAGTTTCGTACCCTGCCTGAGAGAGTCGCCAGAGTGGAAACAAAGCTGAGATATTTGGTTCAACTGCAGCAAGGAATGGCACGACATATGGGAATGCAGGAGGATCAGATGCCACCATATCCACTTTCAGATAGTGACGAGGACGAGACTGACGCGTAAACTCGGTATCATTGTTCCTATCTTTAGTTTTTGTTTTGAACGCATTGGGGACAATGCTTAATTTAGGTTTGGGGGTACAAAACTTATGTGTTTAAACTTTTCAAAATTTCCGCAAAGATATGAGAGTTCTTTAGTTGATTAGTACCTTGTTTTTCGTTTGTGTGTTGTTTTATTTTTTATTCCAAAATTTTTCGAAAAATACAAAAAAAAAAATTGGAAAATTTTCAAAAATTACAAAAATATTTTGCATTTTTGTGTTTTTATTTTAACTAAAAGAGTGAAGTTGGTAAGAAATAGCCGAGTAAGGAGTTTCCACTCTTGAGACGTATTTCAAGCCATTTATTTCGAAACAAGTTAATTTTGTTTATTTCATTTTGAATTATTTAATTTGTGAATTCTCCATAATACTGACTAAAATGAATCTTCATATGCTCATTTGACAGATATTATCAACATACATAGAAACATACAAACATGAGCTGTAATTGAAAAGTTTGTAATATTCCGTGCTCTAGTTTAATTGGAGGAAGCATCTATAATTAGTGTTGGAATAAAAAAAAAATTTTGATTTACAAAAATAAAGTATCTAAGATCCGGTTATTAAGTCTGTAAGGGTGTTTTAACACCTAGTGCCCTAAAAACCAACTGGTTTGGGAGTCATTGGCCCAAAGCTCGTTACATGGATCAAAGATACTGCAAAATATATATATCTGAAGTCTGAGTAATTAAGTTCGTAGGGCTGTCTTAACACCTGGTGCCCTAAAGCCAACTGGTTTGGGAGTCACCAACCCAAAGCTCGCTACATAGACGGAAGGTATTGTATATAAATAAAAAAGTCAAAATTCAGAAAAATCAAAGAAAAAATCAGAAAAATCAGAAAAATTATTCCATTGCTACAAAAAGTGTGAAATCTGATAGAACTTTAGGACAAAAATATTACTCTCTTATCAACTGTACTTATGACTGTTGTGGGCAAAAATGAGTTGTTTAATATTATGTTGGCTGTGTATGGAGAATGGTAAAAAATAATCGGAGAATTTACTTATTCGGTAATTAGAAAGAAACAAAACATCTAGTAACTTGTAGTAGAAATTTCACCTAATTAGTTACTAACATCTTTATTCTCTTTTCGCTTGTCTTTTTGCTTTTGTGTGCATTAGTTTTACTATCTTTTTACTTTTGTAAAATGTTTGTGGGTATCATTGCTGTAAACCCTCACGAGACTACAACTCGTCCACTAGGGACACCTAGGGGTTAAAAGCTTGTTGCATATGCTAAATGCAACCGTGATCCCTACGAAAATGGCTTAGTTAAATTTTATTATGTTATTTTATTATGTATTTTGCTCGAGGACTAGCAAAATGTTAGGTTTGGGGGTGTGATGAGTGGTATTTATATCACTATTTCCCACTCATTTAATCTAATATTTTGTATAGTTTCTTGAGTTTTGTGAATATTTTGATGTGTTTTGTGTTATTTTGTAGATAAATAAGTTTCAGGACATTCTGGAGGTGATTTGGAGCAAAACAGTGAAAATTGGCGAAAAAGGGCATTTTGGTAATTTCCAGCGTCGCGCCGCCCAGACCTTCCGCGTCGCGACGCCCAGCATGCGCCGAATCTGCTAACGTACGCCTGGTCAACTGATCAGGATTTGAGAAGTTTGACTTTGCTAAAATGCGCCGTGCCACGTGTCACCATCACATCCAATCTGCTAACGTGCGCCGTGCCACGTGTCAACATCATATGCTGCCGACACTCAGACTTGACACGTGTCACCTCGTCATCAACCATGTCAGCGGTCAATGAGTCAACTTCGCCATGTGTCACGCCACGTCATCAGCCACGTCACAAGGTCAACGAAGTCAACATGCCACGTCAGCATCAGCCAATCACAGCGTGACACGTGTCGCCACGTGTCACAATCCTATTGTGCCGACAATTGCACACACGCGTCAGCGCCACGTTAGCGCCACGTCAACATGACGTCATCAATGACGTCATCACAATAATTGAGTCTTAGCCGCCTTGCCACGTGTCGCGTGAACAGTCAGCCGCCATGCCACGTGTCGCCTTCTCAGCGTGCCACGTCTTACTATCCAGCGTCGCGACGCTGACTGGCGTCGCGACGCTGGCGCCAAAATTTCTATAAATTCTGCGCGAATTTCAGAATTGTGTGTGCCTTTCTCTATCTCATCTCTTTGATGAAGAGAGAGTTTCTCTCTCTAAGTTTATTTTAATTTTTTTTAGTTTTCAGTTTGTAATTAATTTTAATTACGTTTTGTAATAATAGTAATTTAATTTTTACTTTTTACTTTTTACTTTTTACAGTTTTTACTATTCATGAGAAAGTAATTTCCCAGCTAGGGTGAAAGTAATTCTTTTACTGTTACTATTTAGATTAATCTCCCTTAAAAATAATATATTTACAAATTAAAATACTGATTAATAAGGATACCGATATATTGGTCGGTTGGCAATTTATTTTAATCTGGTTTAAACCTGACTTAAAAAGGATACCGCTATATTGGTCGGTTGGTAATTTAATTATGGTACCGCCTTTATGGCTGGTTGGACTTAATTTGACTTAATCAGGATACCGCCAGATTGGTCGGTGGTAATATTATCACAAGTTTATATATTATTTTATGGGAGATATCTAAATTAGTAGTAGTAAAAGTAATTCCTTTTACCTTAGCATTTATTTTACTTTTCAGTTTTACTTTATGTCTTTTACTTTTCAATATTTTTACTTTATGTCTTTTATTTTTCAGTTATTAGTCCTAGTTATGTGTTGTAACTAAATAGTTATCTGGGGTTGTGATGAATTCTAATATCACCGGTTTATAAGGGGTTATTTTATAGTTTGGGTAATTTAAAGGTTTACTTATTAAGTCTTAAGCTTAATGCTTCTTGTTGTCTGATCACCAATAAGATTGATGTGGTAAATCTAAAATGAACTTATTTAGTGTTCCAGGTAGTAAAACTGATTTATTACACAAACATAAAATAACCACTTCATCTTTTAAATGATATTAGAATGATTCACGACCCTAGATCTTTGTGTTCTTTGTTATTTTCCTTAGTATTTTCTTTTGTATTTTATTTATTTATTTATTTTGTAAAACCACATTCAACCAATCAAACAATCATTCTCTTCTCCATTTAATTAGATATTTGTAAATAATAGATTCAACAATTAATAACAACAGTAGGAATTAAGTCCTCGTGGGATCGATATTTTTATACTACTTGAACGATACGTGCGCTTGCGTTATACGTGTGTGTTTAAGCCGGTCAATGCATACTCTCTATCCAGTCATTGTTCTTGTTGGAATCAGCTCATTCTTTTCATTTGTGACTACAGTAATTCCTTCTTTCTTCGGCACACACTGCATATGACTCACCCAACTGCTGTCTGAGATGGGGTAAATGATGCCAGCATCCAACCATTTGAGAATTTCTTTCTTCACGACTTCCTTCATGATTGGATTGAGTCTCCGTTGATATTCCACTGTGGGTTTGTACTCATCGTTCATCAGAATCTTGTACATGCAAAATGATGGACTAATGCCTCGGATGTCTGCTATAGTCCAGCCAATGGCTCTCTTGTGTTCTCGTAACACTCTCAGTAATTTTTCTTCTTGTTCCAATGTTAGCGAAGAAGAAATAATTACAGGTAATTCAGAAAAGTTTCCAAGAAATGCATACCTGAGATGGCTCGGAAGTAACTTCAACTCCAACTGTGGTGGTTCTTTAATCGAGGGCTTGATTCGATCTTTCTTCGGGAGTTTCAGGCTTTCAACTGGTGGTTCTGATTTGAAGCGGAACGGCTTGTCCAGATAGTTGATACATTCCAGAATTTTAGCATCTATTTCGCTATTAGTCATGTTGGTGATGCAAGCTTCAAGTTTGTCCGTGGGAATTGTATCAGTATCTTGGATGATACTATCAACAACATCAATTCTAAAACATTCCTCTTCATTTTCATCACTCGAAAATTTCATGGCTTTGAAAACATTGAAGGTAACTTCTTGGTCCTGAACTTTAATGGTTAGTTCTTCTTTTTGTACATCAATAACAGTGCGACCTGTAGCCAAAAATGGTCTCCCAGGAATGATAGGTACATCTTTGTCTTCTTCCATGTCAATGATAATGAAATCTGCCGGGGAGAATGAGTTTGTCGACTTTGACCAGCACATCTTCAACAACTCCTCTTGGAATGCGAGAGCTCTATCAGCAAGTTGCAATGAGATTGAGGTGGGCATTGCTTCTCCAATTTGCAGTTTCCTGTAAATAGAAAAATGTATTAAATTAACACTTGCACCTAAATCATATAAAGCCTTACCGATATAATGTTCTCCAATGGTGCATGGGACAGTAAAACTGCCAGGATCTTTCAATTTCGGGGGAAGTTTCCTCTGAATGATTGCGCTGCATTCTTCCGTCAATGCTACTGTCTCGTAATCTCCCAATCTCCATTTTCGTGAAAGAATATATTTCATGAATTTGACATAACTGGGCATTTCTTCCAACGCTTCTGCAAATGGGATGTTGATGTGCAGCTTTTTGAAGACTTCCAAGAATCGAGAAAACTATTTGCCCAGTTTGTTTTTCTGAAGACGCTGTGGAAAAAGTGAGGTGGAGTGATCTGTTCTTTTCTTTTTCCTTTGCTTCGTTTTCCTCCATCTGTGGAACTGCATCTTTGGGAACTTCTTCTATGGTTTCCTTGATTCCAACATCTTTGTTGATTTCAGTACCGCTTTTCAAGGTAATGGCTTGACATTGCTCCTTCCCTCGGTTCCTTGGATTTGGTTCTATGTTGCTGGGAAGATTTCCTGGCGGTCTATAACTCTGAGCATTGGCCAGTTGTCCAATTTGATTCTCCAATGCTTTAATAGAAGTTGATTGGCTCTGAAAGATAGCATCATATGCTGCTTGTTTCTTTTTGAACATCTCTGCAATCTATTCTTTCATTTCTGGTTCATTTGCCTGCTCCTAGCCTTTGTTCTGTTGCTGTTGGAATCCGGGTGGTGGATAGTTCTTTTGACCTGAATTGTTGCTCCATGAGAAATTGGGATGATTCCTCCACATGGGTTGTAGGTGTTGGAATATGGATTGTACCCCTGTCTGTTGAAATTGTTGACATAATTCACCTTCTCTTCATGTTGGGTTGGTTCTGGTGCTCCTTCATATGGTGAACTTATGGATCCGATATTTCCTTGCATGCTGAGAGTTTCCATGAATTTGCATATCTGGTCCAGCTTGGTATTTACTGCTGTGTTGGCTCCAACTTCATAAATTCCTGCAATTCTTTGGATCATGCTCTTCTTTCTGTTGGCCACAAAGAGTTGTTGTTGGCCATTTCTTCAATTAGGTCTCTGGCCTAATCTTCTCCTTTTGCCATCAAAGCTCCTCCAGCAGCAGCATCAATTGTGGTTCTCATCAGTCCAGAAAGTCCATTATAGAAAGTTTGGACTTGAAGCCATTTTGGAATCTCATGGTGAGGACATTTCCGGAGCAAATCTTTGTACCTTTCCCAAACTTCGTAGAGGGATTCTGAATCTTGTTGCACAAAGGATGTGATGTCATTCCTCAGTTTTGATGTTCTGGCTGGTGGAAAGTACTTTACAAGGAATTTGGTGGCTAGAGTGTTCCAAGTTGTGATGGAACCTCCTGGCAGTGAATGTAGCCAAGCCTTTGCTCTATCTTTCAAGGAATATGGAAAAAAACACCAGTCTCATTGCTTCTTCAGCTCTTCGGTTGTAATTGAAAGTGCCGCAAACTTCCAGAAAGTTTCTGATGTGGGCATTAGGATCTTCAGTTGCATTCCCCCCAAATAGAACTGACTGCTGAATCATCTGAATGCATGTTTTGATGTCACACGCATTTACTGGTAAGGGAGGAAGTACAATACAGGAAATGAGGTCGTCACCACCGGAATGGTTATGTCTCGAATGGGAATTGGTGGTGCAACCTCCAAAGGTTCAGGTTCCATGTTGATGATTGTTTATTGGCCTTCTCGTCTTTCCATTCTCAACTCTCTGATAGTTCTTTCAATCTCTGGGTCAAGCGGTCGGATTTCAAAGCTTCTGGTTCGTCTCATGTAGTGTCTGAGAACCTGAAACACAAGAAAAAAAAATAATAAGTAAAAAGAAATTAGATACAAGTAAAGGTATCTAACCTCAAAACTAATAGTGAAAGATAAATAAGTTCCCGGCAAGGCGCCAAAAACTTGATCGATGCGTAATCACACAGTATAACGCAAGCGCACGTATCGTTCAAGTAGTATAAAAAGTATCGATCCCACGAGGACTTAAAACCGAAGCTATTAGTTTATGAAGCCAAATTATTACAAGTATCTAATGGATTGATTGTTTGATTGGGTGGTGACTTTAAACTTAAAACAAGTAAATAAAATTACGCAAAAATAGATTAAAGAAAATTCAATATTAAGAAACTATCCAGGGTTGTGAATCCTTCCAATATCTTTTAAAAGATGAAGTGGTTATTTTATGTTTGTGAAATATATTAGTTTACTAACCTAGAACACGAAACTATGCAAAATTCTATGTTGATGGTCAGCTGCACATACCCAGTGTAACCCAATTAAACCATATGTCTATGTCAATCAAATTACCTGGATTCATTAAGATTAAGTTCCAATTGTGGCTACCCCCGCCCGACAGGTATATGTCTATCCTGTAAGGAAATCTATTAAAGGGTTATCTATCCTTAAGGAAGATCGTGGGCTATTAAGTTTAAGGCTGAAACCTAAAATTCATTTGTCAAGTTTATTTTAAGTTTACTAGATCAATCTTATTAGTGGCCAATTAACAAGACGCATTAAGCTTAAGACTTAATAAGTAAACATTTATATTACCCAAACTATAAAATAACCCATTATAACCCGATGACATTGGAATTCATCACAACCCCAGATAACGAACTTAGTTACGACACATATCTAAAGCTAATAAAAGCTTAAATAAAATAAAAGACAGAAAGTAAATGCTAGAAATTAAATGCTGGAAATTTAAAATTAAAAGTACAATAAAAGAAATTGTTGGGGTTAGAGGATCCCTTTTAATATTTCAAAATTAGAAATCTCTCTTATTGTCAATAATTACCGATTAATTATATTTAAACCGACCATATATGCGGTGATATCATTTGTCCACATTCCAACCGACCATATAAGCGGTAAAAAAATCATATAAACCGACCATATAGGCGGTAACAAGGTTAGCATATAAACCGACCATATAGGCGAAAACTAAGTCCAATAATGTAAAACCAGCCATATAGGCGGTAAATAAGGTTGTCACCTAAACCGGCCATATAAGCGGAAACTAATTAATCCAAATTTTAATTAAAATAAGGGAAATTAATCTAATTTATTCTATTAAAAGTCTTACATTTTCACCCCAGCAGAATAAGATTACATGCTCATGCTGTAAATGAAAACACACAAAATTTTATTAATTAGATAAAAAGAAAATACAAGAAAACTTAAAGTAATACACAAGACACTTTCCTTTAGATTTACATGGAGAAATTCTTTCAAAGAAAGCATGAAAAATTTACAAAGTTAAGCTTGGTATTTATAGGAAAATCTAAAGGCTTCCACCAATTTCTCCACCAATTGCTCCACCAATAGCTCCACCAAACATGGCACCAAACATGGAATCAAACATGGCACCAAACATGCAAGCATGTTTGGTGGAAGTTTGACCATTTTTACTTTTTTATTTTATTGATTTTATTTTATATTTTGAAAATGACTATAGTAATTACACAAAATACATTATATTATTCATCAATTTCTGCCTTCCAAACTTCAGAATTCGAAAATATTTAAATCTTAAAAATTATTGATCTTTGTGTCTTATTTAATCTGGAACTTGAATCAGCTCAATCGGATATCGGATGAAAAAATTATGGCAAAATACTAAACTTGCGCAAAACTAGAATTTAGGACTGCACTTCGTGACACGTATAGTAAATTTCCGTTTTCGCCATTTTTTTGCTCCGAATTTCATCGTTTTAGCCCCTAGTTGATTCCATTAAATCCCGATACTTTATATATCTGCAAAACACATAAAACACATCAAAACATTCATCAAACCCGAGAAACTAAACAAAATATTAGGTAAAAGGGGCGGTAAATATTGATATATTTTCCGCTCATCAATAGACATCTAACACATATGTTGCCCAATTTCATATGTCATAATTCAGTATTATTTAATTCAGATTTCCTACTTGTATTTTCCTCTACATTAAAGATATTTCTATATGTTTCCAAAATATAGTGACCGTTGGATAAAGAACATTCACATTTCAATAAATTATCTTTATCATATAAACATAAAGTTTCATCTTTAATATTTATTTTATATCTCTCTTTATTTAATATTGGTAGTGATATTATTTATTTGATAATTGATGGTACATAATAGCAGTCATGTAAATCTAATTTACATCCATTGAGTAGATCTAGAACAATCGTTCCTATAGTCTTGACATCCAATGTCTCGCCATTGTCAACTCTAAGCTGGATCTCCCCTTTATTTATCCTTCTTTTAACCCTCATGACCTGCATGGAATTGAAAATATGAGTAGGACTGCCAGCGTCTAACACCAATCCAATATTTGCATCTAAGGCTAATGAGATGTCAATAATAAGAAAAATACAAAGCATACCCGAGGGTCCCACTTTTCCTTTTAGCTCTGGACAGTCATTCTTCCAGTGTCTAGACTTTTTGCATTGTAGACATTGATCACGAGCTACTTGCAGTTTTGCACCTTTGCGCTTCTTGGAGTTCTTCTTTGATATCTTCTTCTTCCATTTTTTTGATTTTCTTTGACTTCCCAAAAGTCTTAAGATAGCCAGCTCCACCATGGAGGTACAAAGTGGGGTTGTCTTTTCTCATATCTTGCTCTGTCGTGCATAACATGTTATGAAGTTCTTCAGAGCTGGCTTGCATCTAGTGCATATGGAAGTTCATCAATCACAATGCCCTATCATTCCAAGTATTGGATATGGTCCATCATGTTCAAAACATGAATGCCGATAGCTCTTCCATCCTTGAGTTCAGCACAGAACAATTCCTTAGATCTCCGATAAATCTCGATTTCTTGATTTTCCTCAGTGTTTTCATAATGCTCGAAGCATCTGGTACTTCCATGTACTGTCTCAGCAAATTTGGAACCATCGATCCTAAAATATAGGATTTCACCTTCAGGTTATCATCCTTTCATTTTGTAAAAGTTTCTCGCTTTTCTAGGAGAGGAGTCAGGATCGATTTTAACATGAAATGGATTGATAGTTACATAAGTCAACTTTTCAAACTCCAAGACAATACGGATATTCATTTCCCATTCGAAATAGTTCTCGGCTCCTTTTAGTTTATTAGAATCCAAAAGTCTCATCAATGGATTTACGGCAGCATTCTGCAAGATAACATTTTAAACAGTAGCATAATATTTTTCATTTCAAAATAATAACATTAATTGATTATGGAATTTTAAATCTATTAGTGCCCTCTTATTATTTTACGTAATTCCATAATCTCCCTTAATGGAAAAATAGAAATTTGACTATCAAAATTTCATAGCGGGAAGTGGATCCCATGACATTTACTTCAACCTCACACTATCGACGGTCTTGGCCTTTATAAACTCATTAAGTAGACCTTCAAGGTCAATCACATTTATGTGACTCCTAGTTTGGTCCTGAACCATTTCTTACACTATCGACGGTATTGGATTAAGACGTATTTCAGGTGTATATTTGTCAATGTGAATTAATGGGCTTCGTATGTACAACCTCACAATAATGACGGTATTGGATGACTGCGTTAACTCATCACGCTACATCTAATGTTTTATCGGAGCGACGTAAGCTCCGAGAACTTATACCCTAACAATAATGACGGTCTTGGATATAAGTAGTAAGAACTCATTCATCTCCGTATTGAAAAGATGGACCTTCCAATAATGCTCCAACATTATTAATACTATTACTTAAAGAAAAGTAGTTACCTAATAATATGAGATTTATGACAATCAAGTCATTAATATAATTAGGTCAAAATTTTAATTTTAAACATGCAATACATATCCAATATGACTTATGCATAATTAAATTAAAATACAGAAGCATAGATTCAAATACATATCAAACATGCAATATGTGTTGTGTGGTTAAGCCTTGCTATTGATATCATTCTGTTGGGGCAGATGTGAAACCCTTAAGGTCGGATCGGAGCCCTGCGTAGCGGAACCTGTAGATATCAAGTATGGGTGTATTTTTAAACATTTAATGAAATATAATATTTCATTTCTAGTGTTTAGGGAAAAATCGGAGATAAATCAGGAATCGAAAAAACCAAATCGGGATTAAAAGCTGACCATGCGCACTTGGTGCAAGCTTGAGTAGCTTGTTTGTGCAAGCACGCAACATGCGCAGCAAGTGCTTGCGCATTTGCACAACAAGTCCTTGCATGCAAGCACTTGCACTGCAAAAATGCTTGCGCTTGCGTAGGCAAACTGCATTGCATCGCAAGAAATTACGCTGCAACGCAAAATTCTCAGGAAAATGTGTTGAAATATATTTTTTTTTTAATTTTAAAAATCTTAAACACTTTTAAAATCACTCAAAATAATTTTAATTTCAAAACCAACCACATATTATGCAATAAACATATATATATATATATATATATATTATATATATATATATATATATATATAATATATATATATATATTTATGTGAATCAAAATACAACCCAAAATAAAATCCCATAATGAAATGACTCATAAACAATTCTTGATCACCCAAAGGTGGTCAATTGATTCTAAAATGGTAGTCATAGCTCCAAGCTATTATCTAGAGTTTCAAACTCTAATTTTATTAATTGTTCCTTGTCTAACATGAACATATTTTGACCAAATTACAAACATATTGTGTTTATACTCCAATACATCCTAACACAATTAATTAGCCTAATTTCAACATCAATCTATGTTATTATGTATATAATACATAATTCATCACTATATGTCTCACTAATGAAATTTCACTAATGAAAACATAGCTTTTGGAGAAGATCAAACTTACCTAGTAAGATTGATTCGAAGATCTATCTACTTCTCCTTGTTGAATTGTTGTGGAGAAATTTCAAAGTTAGCAAGCTTGATTCCAATATCCAATCTTGATTCCAATGCTAGCAAGCTTCACTCCAAGATCCAATCTTAATTTCTCCTAAATGAAATGTTGTAGAGATCTCACAAAGCTTCTCTAAACACTTCTCTAACTTAGGCTAATTTCTCTAATTCTTGCTTGTATTTATCTTTCTCAAGTTTGATTAAAACCATTACTCAAGCTTGCTATTTATAGTAAAACTTGGGTAATTTTTAATTAATAAAAGTTTTAATCAACTTTAATGTGGGTTTAATCTAATTTGTCCGAATATGTATAATTATGTGTGACTAATCACTTTTGTCTACCACTTTGATTTAAATTAATGGATTAATTACATGTCTTCTACTTTGATTTAATCCAATTAAATCAAGCCAAAAACACATATAATTACATACTTACAATTACCATAATATCCTCAAATGGTAGAGATAATTATAAAATTACGACAAAACCCCTATGTAAATATTGAATTAATCCAATTAGATCCAATTAAATAATCAATGTTATCCAATAACACTTGATTATCTTAATTTATAATTATAATATCGAATATTATCTTTTATCAAAATTAATCAGCTACCTAAGTGCTCAACGAGTACACTTCATATTGGAACTCTCTAAGTTCAGACATGTTCGTCATATAAACCTAGTTAATATGTACGCAATTCGGCCACCTCCAAATTCACGAAGAACACGACCGACCTTTCTGAACTATACAAGTCAAGGTCATTACAAATATTTAACAATCTCTCCGTCATAGGCTATCCGAGTTGTGCTTAGAAAATATAGAATACACCGTCAATTTTTTTAGGCGCACATATCAAGTCGACATGTTCACGATTCTTTACAACGGATGTGATCCACCCTAGGTGATCAACTTTGGCCAAAGTTTTAAGAATCGCTACTTACATGGATACATAAACCTTTTATGGTACACATACGGACCGACAAATTCTATCTTGATTTGCACTTGATTAACGAGTGCATAGGTCCACACCCAACAAACATCTAGAGGCCAGACCATGAAAGGTTTCTGACATACATGGCTTCAAAGTGTGGATGATCTCACACAAAATCAATGTTATCCTATAGTCAAAAGATTACATATTCTACTCGACTCGATGAGATTCCTATTGACGGTGGTATATACTTCCAATTATTAGGAATCACTCGTGAGTCATTCAATATTCGGTCCAACCAATACACACACGTCTATACGAGCTTCCAAAGCTCATGGTACATCGAGTTAAATCATTGGAACTCTAATTTCAATATATGACATGTGCTAGTCTTCTAAGTTATAGGAATTCGACCGTATTCCAAAACCAACGACTAGAAATTTTTACTTAAGGAATAGTTTACAATAGTAATACTTATTTCGATGTTGAACCACCCAGTGTCTAGTATTACTACAAGACTATTCTAAGGTCGATGTCATTTTTAGCATATTTATACATTAATCTAATATGCATAATGATAATACCATTAATAAGGTATGAAATACAAATATAGTTATTTTATTAATAAATAATAAAATATACAATACATCATTCGAATTGGCACTCCAAGCACCAACTCCAACAAACTCCCACTTGTTTAGTGCCAATTTGGATAGTAGTGCAGTATCATCTCCTCCAAATGTTTATCGAATAAATTAGGAGGTAAAGCCTTTGTAAGCGGGTCTGCTATGTTGTCTAATCCTTGAACCTTCAAGACCATTATGTCTTTTCGTTCAATAATCTCTCTAATTACGCGATATTTCCTTTCCACGTGCTTAGACTTGGAATGCACCATAGGCTCCTTAGCCTACGCAATAGCTCTGCTATTATCACAGTACAATGGGATCGAATTCGCAATACTAGGCGCAACGTCAAGTTCGGTGGGAGGAGATACCACATCAGGAGAGGAGATTATAAGGAAGCCTTCTGCAAAAGAATGGAGGATACCGAGGGCCACTTAAGGGACTGGTTCCAACAGAAGATGAGAAGATGGGAGATGAGCACGCGATGAGGTGCTCGAGATTATCAAGATACGGAGACAACCTCTCCGTTCAGAAATGAGGTGTTAGAACTGGAGATCACGAGAAGGTTCTCCATGCTCGCATTGGACATCTACAAGGGTAATACAAACCCTAAGTCTCATGTTGAAAAATTCATTTTACTCGTGGAGATTCAAGACATGGTTGGGGAGACGGTCTACAAAGTATTCCCGCTAACCTTGGGAGGACTGGTCAGTTTATGGTTCAAAAACCTAACAGCGGTGAGTATCAGCAACTTTTCCCAATGGTGGAGGAGATCTTTTGTGCACCATTTCAAATGAGCATGCACACCAAAGAAGACGGTCGGATCGTTGAGAACGATGAAGCAGCGGAATGATGAGCCGTTAAAGAATTTTTTGGATACATATCATAGTTTGTTATTATAGGTGGGGGCATGCATTTCATTTTTCTCAACAGTTGATGTATAATCATGTAACAATGATAAATACTCATTTTTGATCAATTTAAACTTCTTTCTAAGTAAGTCATACAATTCATGCAATTTATCAAATATATCATATTCAATGGAATCATGTACTTTTTCTTCATCGCTTTCATCTAGGAGATCATCAATAGCCATAAAAGTGAGATTTCTTATTCCCTCATCACTTTCCTCCTCGGATGAGCTAGAGTTGTTATCGCTCTAAGTTGCCTTCATTATTTTCTTCTTGAATTTTCGTTTGAATCTTCTCAACGGGCAATCAACAATC